>JAJEJO010000893.1:17751-111047 GCA_020662805.1 Glaucomys volans | reverse complement strand
TTGTGGAACCAACATAGAAGCCCTTCAATTGATGAATGGATAAAGAAACTTTGGTATATATACACAATGGAATATTATTCAGCCATAAAAAATAATAAAGTTATGACTTTTGCAGGTAAATGGATGGAATTGGAGAAGATTATGTTAAGTGAAATAAGCCAATCCCAAAAACCAAAGGCCAAATGATCTCTCTTATAAATGGTTGATGACACATAGTGCAGGTGGGAGGAGGAACAGGCAGAATGGAGAAGGGATAGATTGTATAGAGGAAAATGAGGAGTGGGTAGGGTGCAGGAAGGAAAGAAAGAATAAGACAAACATGTATACCCTATGTATATGTATAAATATGCAAATTGCATGATTCTACTTTGTGTACAACCAGAAAAATGCTAGTCGTACTCCAGTTGTGTACAATGATCTAAAATAAAAAATTTAATTAAAGAAAAAGAAAATTTTAAACATTTTTCAAAGGTAAATGGAAGGGTTAAGATTTGGATTCTAGTCTCTCAGCTCCAAAACCCTTCTCCCCAAAGGTGTTAGTGCTTAGGAAGGTCACCTAAATTATATAGGATGTAATTCTACATGAGACATAAGCTTACACTTATTTCTCGTGGGTAACTATCTAACATCCTCAAACACTAATCCTAAAATCTACTTCCTTGAATATATTTAGTGTCTATTTATATTTTTGCAAATTTTCTTTCAAAATCGGATATAGGAAAAGAGAAATTAGGTTTATTTGAATACTTGCACCTAATTTTTCAACTGACTTCCTGTTAGGAAATTTCCTGCAGAATTCATTTGGGGGAAAAGAGCTGGATGTTTTGAACAATGAAAGGTAGTAGTAAAATATTTATTCTAAAACTTAAAATTGAAACCTAGATATTTATCCAGTTATTTGATTCTACATAACAAACTATCATAATTCATCACTTTTGAACACCTATTTTTGCCCTTATCACAAGTTTTAGGGTCATAAACTTAAGAATGGCTTAGTTAGACAATTTTTCTTTTGACAAATTGTATTCACTATAGAGATCAGGGAAAAGGGATCCACTTCCATGTCAATCTCTTCACCAGTGTATCTGGTGTCTTAGTGATCTTTGACCGTTCTTCTCTCTCCACACCTCCACCTGCCTGATATTCTTATATAACCTGGACAAATAACTCAAGAGACCCAGGGAAGTTGCAGGGATTTTATGACCTAACCTCAAAAGTTTCAGAATGTTGCTTTCCCATATCCTATAAATCAACAAGTTATTCAGATCAGCCCAGATCCAAATGGAAAGGACTAGAGTCCACCCTCACAGGTATATAAGCAGCAGGAAGGGAAAAAACTGATGATGTCCATGTTATAGACAAGCTTCTAAAAGTATAAAATAGTCCTGATGTAAATATTAACACTCCCGAATCAGTCAGTATCTGATCAAAAATACTCTTGGAGTATTTTTGTCACCAGTATTTAAATTAAGCAAGCAGGAAATCATACAAACTTCTCATTGAAGTGATGTGGGCCAAAATAAGCAGGGCTTTAACGTCAGGTAGACAGATCTGCCCAGAGAAGTCCTGTTTTGTTCAAGGGATGTAGAAAAGAAGAATAGTTTGATTGAAAAAATGCATACAAGTGTTAATGAGCTCAGTCCTGTAACATTATGCCCAAATATTTTGTTCATAGCTTTTAGAACTTCAATTTGGCCAGAGAGATGCACTGCCTAAAGTTTGGTCAAGATGAGGGTGCTGTCAAAGTTGTCTTGGTTAGATATATAAAATATGCCTAAATTTTAGATATATTATTACTGTCATTTGAATAAGTCACTCAAGGTTTTTTGAGTTGGAAACTTAATCTCTCTTTCATGTTAATAGTAGTGGGAGGAAGACACATTGGGAGGTAATTAGGATTACATGAGGCAGGAGGCTAGAGATTGCAGAATGGCATTACTGGCTTTAAAAAGTGGAAGAGTGACCTGAGGAAGCACACTTGCTCTCATTATGTGATACCCTCTTTCTTGCTATGATGCAGCATGAGGCCCTCACCAGATGAGGAGCAGAGGCCAGCTCCAGATTCTTAGACTTCCCAGCCTCCAGAACTATTAGGCAAGTTAACTTCTCTTCTTTATAAATTACCTCATCTTAGGCATTTTGTTTTAGCAACAGAAAATGAACTGGGGCAGTTATCGAGGCAGCCACACCTAAAATGAGATTTCACATCACTCACATAAAGTGCACAAGTTGAGATGAATCTTGTGCCATAATAAGAGCCTCAAACAGCCTAATGGACTGGGACATGTCCCTCAGCTTCAATTTCTCCCTCTAGTCAAACTGGAATAGAATGTAATTATTATGATCATTTCCTGCACAGAAGAAAACCCAATCAGCACTCAGTTTTATCCAAGCTTAAAGGAAAGCCCCAAAGCATTAATTTTGCAATATGTAGAGAATACTAGATTCAGCAGTCTTATATGCTTTGTTAAAACTAATTTACAACCTCAAAATTGCATCTTATATAGGCCATGCCCCTTCAGGCATGCTGGTTGTGCCTAAGGTTCTGTAAAATAGAAAAATAGAATCCCCTCACAGAGGAATTTTTGGGCTCACGAGCCTCTGAAAGTTTTCTCCAGGGAGTAACAATGTGGTTCTGAAAAATGGTCTATGTGTTTTACCATTTCTGAAATGCTCCTCTTGTAAATCACACAGAGCATTACTACTGGCATTTTATAAGGAACAGAAATCTACCGCTAGGCCTCTAGCATAAAATAGAAAAAATGCCAGATTGGGGGAACAAAGAGGCAGTTGACATCTCAAATTCATCCATCAAACTAAATCCACAAAAGAAGTAAATTTGCATAAGCTTTATCTATGACATGCCCCAATCACAAGAGAAGCATTTTAGGGTATTTCAGAAGATTTCTGAATTTCCACAATACAGCATTCATAGATATTATTGAGGTTCTAATCATGGTAAAAATGAAAATATCTCTTGGAAACATTAATGTTTATGATTATGTTACACTGACTTTTCAGTAAAACAAAGTTTCAGAGTGCAGATAATGGTGCTTCTGAAGGGGTTTGTCACTGACTCATGGTGGGCATCTGAGATGCATAAATGGAATTCTAATGGTTTAGGGACTCAGATTTGGGAGTCATTCATTATGAAAGCATAACAAAGCATCGATGGGTATATGTATTCACTAGAAAAATCATGTTAAAGAAAGAACTGGAAAATTAAATTAAAATAACAGAAGAAAACAAAAAAAAGTGCAAATAGCAAAATCTATAAATTCATACACAAACATCCAAAAGTTGGTTCTTCAATAATAAAATTTATTAGATATGGTAAGCCTAATTAAGAAAGATGAGTTAAATAATCAATATAATGAATGAAAAAGGAAATATAACAGCAACTGGTAAATATTATGGAGGTGATATGATAACCATACATATGTGAATGATTATTTCAATGCAAAGTAACACTGAGGGAATAGTGGAGATAGGAAAATCTCTTCAATCAATGGTGCTGTCACATAGGCATTGTGGTTTGCACACACACTTATACATATGTATATTTGTATTAAAAATTACTTCCTTTCACCAAGGAGTGGAGCCCTTCCCTCCCTTAACTGCCCTAAACCTGGGGTGACCCTGATGTCTTCTAGATTCCCCCAGAAGTATTCACTGGCACAAACTACAGCCATTTACATTTGAATTTTGTTTGAGAACCATCCTTCCATCTCCTGAATTTATCCTTCAAAATATTTCTACCATCAATTTGTATATCTAGTCAGTAATCTGAATTTTTTTCTTTCTTTTTGTGCTTACTGCACCTTATTACATTCTCAGAATACTGAAGAAAGAATAACTTGCCCCACATCCCACATTTACAAAATAGAAAGGGCACTTTAGCTGACTTGACATGATTCTACATTAGCCAGTTTCTACTGTGGCATTACGTTGGAAGAAAAATGCAAAAGGCCCTGAGAGAGCCATAACATCAAGACACTTGTGGCTTTAATTCTTGTCCAATATATGATGGTAATCTCACATGTTAAGATTTCATGTTGATGGGAAGACTCAGGAGATGTATCTCTTTCACTGTGAAATGATTATATCTTTGTGTGTTTGTGTGAACTAGCAAAGACTTTTCCTCTCAATGTTAACCATGGAATTTGAGCACAGTTATTTTCTGTAAACTTCTCTATGAACTTCTTCCTTTCTTTGTCCCTTTTGACATCTAAAGAGAGTTCAGATCTGCACTTACCTGGAAGGCTCATTCTCCAGATCTGTGTTCCCTTCCCCAGATTGATTCTCCAGAACCATAACCATGAATTCCTTCAAAGGTCATTACTTTAAATATGGAAATTTGGCTATTTCATTTTTAGACCATAGGACCCAGAATTGTATTTCAATGTTGTTTGTTTTCTATAATTTTGTTTTCATTTTTCACAATTGCTTAAAGTAAAAAGGAATCACTTAAAATATTGATTATGCTACATTTTCTGTAAGATGGATTTTAGGATTATTTACACAGGAGTCTGTACTTTTTGATAAAAGAATTTATGCAGATTTGAAATAAAATTTTAAGATTTTCTGGAACTTTCCATTCCTTTACTCTTTGCTAATTCACCATATTCTGCATGCTTATGATATGTTTTCCTTAAAATTTTCTTCTCTATTTTAATTTGTGGTCAAATGTCTAAATTTAAATGCCTATTAATTGTTAAAGTTGGTAAAACCATTTAATAATCATCAAAAGTTTATCATGTGATTCATAACTTGCCACCAAATACCCATGGTAAGCCGCAAGTCAGAATTTTAGAACCCATGACCACCTAGAATATAGCCCACTTTGGTGAGTGAATAAATCTCACTGAAGTCAATTGTAATAACTGATCATTTTTATTGTTGAGTAATTTCCTATTCTACTCTCCTCCAACCACTCACAGAACCCAAATATACTCAGATTTCTCTGATAAAATTTTATGTTTGTGTTCATACCACATTTATTATTATCAAGGCAAGGACATTCTTTAGATGTATGATCTACATGATATAGAAAAGGAAGAAACCACTGGAAAAGTTTTATCACTGTATAAATTTCAGAGATTTCTTGAAAGCGAAACTTTGTTTTTCCAAAAGTCCTAGAGCAATGGAATTTCTATTATTAAGTATTCTTAATAGATTTAAAACGAACTTTTTTCAGTGGTAGAAAATGACCCTGGGCCTTCTGCATGCCAGACATATGCTCTACCAAATCCCTATCCCTCTTGAAAAATGCTTTAATTCCCATATTAGCAATAACTTGACTAAAGGGAGTTCCCTAAATGCTCCATGAACTGCCTTAACAAATAATGTATTTCCCATTACTAAAAATATGTATGTACAAGCTTGACAACGGTTTGGCAGCCTGGATTTTCAGAATCCTTACAAGACTGAGTATCTTGTAAATGAATCAGTTTTAGTATGTATATTTTATTCTTGAAGCCAACAACTCAGCTGAGTAGAATTAATTATTATAGGTAATCAAGCTAAAGAAAAATGTATTCCTAATCAACTAAGGGACACTGTGGAGAAATTGGCACTGACACTCCAGCTCTGCAAGGTGGAGGCGCTGCTTCAGGCAGCTTGCCTTCTCTGGAGATCTCTACAAACCCATCACTGTGAGGCAGGCCTGTGACCCTGCAGTGCTGGGAAGGGCACAGGACCTTGGCAATGACCTTAGGTCTATTGAGTAAGGTGAGGTAGGAGAAAACAGTAGGTGTGGGAAGAGCATATTAAGAATTATTGGAGGAAGTGAAACAATGGAACATTTGGGGCAGGTAAAATTAGGTCAAGGGTAAAGAAAGGCATTTTAGATAAAAATTCAATTCCAAGAAGGACTCTTCCTTCGAATGAACTTTCTTCATTTTGGTGTAATGCTGCAAGCATGTTTCTGCCTCTTGATGTGTGGATATTGCTGTGTTGGCATGCATCCAGGGCAATCACAGTGCTGATGAAAGATGCTGAGCCTGGGCCAAAAATCAGGCCCACACCGTTCACTGATGCTGTGTTAGGAAAAACCCTTGCCCAGAGGAAGCAGTGTAATTGCACAGGCTGAGTGAATTGCTTAGACAAAGGCAGAGCAAAGCCTAGTAAACCTCTGGGAGTCGCCTGTTCCCCACCCCCATGGTGTTGTCACAGAGTCTTCCTTCAGTACTTTGAGAATATAATAAGGCACAGTGAGTGTAAAAAGAAAGCAAAAACATCAGAGTATCAAGTACACAGAAAAATTGATGGCAGAAATATTTTGAAGAATAAATGCAGGAGATGGAAGGATGGGTCTCAGATAAGATTCAAATGTCAATGGCCACAGTTTGTGCCAGTAAATATTTCTGGGGAATCCAGAAACACAGCCCAAATTCAGATTTAATCACACTTCAATACACTAACGTTTAGAGTCAGTTCCTGTGTGCAAAACATGAATTTATTCCAACATAATTGATATATTAAGAAAAGAGTAGAGGACAAAGCAGATTTTGCATTTGCTTATGCAAGCGTTCATCCATGGTGCACAACAGCTAAGTGTAGAAAACCAGCTCAGTGAGCCATGTGGGTATATGCAAAAGAGGCTCACCTCAAAAGTCTATCAGCCACTTCAGCACACGGCCCATGTTTTATATTCTGTGCCCTAGCCATTCACATCTGGTGTTCCTACATTCCACCTAATTTCAGATAAACCCTTTCCATCAATTCAAGTAACTCCACAGAGCTGCAACAACTCTTCTAATGACTGCTTTCACGAGAGAACTTACAACATTTCTCAAGGCAAAGTACCATACCTATGATTTTTAAATGTGTTTTTTCACCATTTAACATGGGTTCTTTTCTTTTGTTTCATGTATCACTGACTGTTATGGTTTAGATATGAGGTGTCCCCAAAAAGCTATGTGTGAGATAATGCATGAGAATTTAGAGGCAAAATGATTGTGTTCTGAGAACACTAACTTAATCAGTGCATTAATACCCTGATGGGGATTAAGTGGGTGATAACTGTAGGCCAGTAGGGTGTAGCTAGAGGAGGTGTTTCATTGGAGGCATGTTTGGGGTTTATATTTTGTACTTGTTGAGCTAAGCTCTCTCTCTGCTTCTTGGGTGCCATGTTTTCAGCTGTTTTCCACGGCCACACTCTTACACCATGATGTTCTTTCTCACTGCTGGCCCACAGCAATGAAGCTGACCATCTATGGACTGAGACCTCTGAAACCATGAGCCCCAAATAGACTTTTCCTCCCCTAATTGTTCTTGTGTTTGTTTGTTTGTTTGTTTGTTTTAATCACAGCAGTGAAAAGCTGACTAAAACACTGACGAAGGTTTTAATATAGTGCCAGACCAATTTTTCTCATAACACCTGTGGCCTTAATTGTATAATTTGTACAATGTAGTGATTTTTCACAATACATACTTGTTTGAGAATCTGTCATCCAGCAGTGGAGGTATCACTATGCAAATTAGATTAACAGCTAATAAGTATTTATCTCAGATAACTGTGATAAGATAGCTGCAGATATCTGACCGGCACCTTGTATTGGACAAAGAAAAAAACTGAGATAACAAAAATGTATTCAAGAAAAGAAGGAAGGAGGGAAAAAAGGAAAGAAGAGAGGGAGGGAGGGAGGGAGGGAGCCTGGGAAGGACAGTATATTGATTATTACTTCTCCTGTGATGACCATGTAATGCTGTTAAGAACCATCTTTTGAGTGAAGTCTGTCCTCTTCCATTCCAGCTCCACCATTTCATATCTCTCATGGAGACCACATTCTCCTTCATTGAAGCATGCAGTATTTGAGCTCAATTGTCCACTTCTTCCCACCTTAACCCCTCTCCAGAAAAAAGATACTTAATGTAGCTCTTGGCTACTTAGAAGAGGGTAAGTAGCATAAGATACTAAGATAAGGTGATGGTATCAACTATGATGGATACACCTTTGTTTACATAAGGACTTTGGGGAACTGGATGAGATTAGAGCAGGTATTACCTCTAGTTGAGCCTCGGAATACATAGCTCAGTTACTCCCCAGATAGAGCCAATCCTCATCATTCATGGAATTCACCTACTAGCTGAAAGCAATTTGTTTTAAAATGATTTAGAATCATTTGAAGAAATATTCCAATCAGTGAAAAATTTGAGTCACCTGGTGGTATGTCCTCGGCTGAAATGGTCAGCCTTCAGCTCTCACACTTTAAAAAACTGTCCTTTTGGACTCTATTTAATGTTGTGTTGATCACAGTTTTCTCTCTCTCTCTCTCTTTTCTTTGTGATTTCACTGTTTAAAATGGACCTCAGGTGGAGTACTAAAGTGTTTCTAAGTACAAGAAGGCAGTGATGTACACTACAGCCCAGCATGTGTTAGATAAGCTTTATTTAGGCCTGAGTTATAGTATTGCTCATTGTGCATTAGATCTTAATGAGTCAAAATATATATTAAAAGAGATAACTTTAAGACGAGATATGCATAAAACAAGGGTTTTTATTGGTTCACAATTGTGACCAAAGGCTCAAAGTACCCTAATGCTGCATTTCTCCTAATAGCAATGTGTCAGCATTCACTAATCCAATGTTTGCAGTTATCTGATAGAAAATAACTAATGTCAATAACAAAAATTGTACTTTAAGTATATTGATGCAGTTGTCTTTTATTTGTCACTATTCCTGCATTTCCCTGTCTTTTCTAGAGATTAGGCACAAAATCTATACTGAAGTAATCAGGACAGATTTGGACAGATACTACAGAAAAGGAGACATGCTGGGTATAGTTAATGTTAGTAAAAACTGGCAGTTGTCAAGAATTGATTATTGAGACTTATTCAATCATTAAGCAATACAGTTGTCCCTGTGCTGATTCTGGTGCTTTACAGCCAAGTGTTGACTTACCTTCCAGATTGTTTTGCTTCTTTCTTAGTAAATTGATAGAAATTATGGAAGCTTGGATTTTCTGAATCCATGAGTAAATATACTCATGCAAAATAGAAAAGGAATATGGTAAAATTCATCACAATGAAAGCTATAGGAATGTGAAGTTTGCCATACATTAACAGAGAACTACATGATTAAGTAATTGACAGATCTATCATTGATTGCTCTTTCTATATTCTTTCCTTTATCCAAGTTTCTTCTTGTTTTGGAAGGAGATATTAAGGCTTCCAAGATTCCGTGTCAAAAAGGAGCATTCTATTTCAGAACTAAGCTATTTTCAAGTCTTATACCTGAGAACACTCAATTTTTAACATATACTGAAAAGTTACAATAAAGAGTATACTACATGAATTGTTATGAATCAGTCCTATGGATGTTTCCACCAACACATATTATGAAACTTTGGATATTATTATATGGGCGTATAACAATTACAAGTAATATTTGTATAGCTGTATGATTACTGTTTAAAAAACCATCACATACAAATCAATAATCATCTTCTTAATTATTTTGCCACTTTAAACACACACACATAATTATTAAGAACCTACAATACTAAATTCTAACTATAAAATGCATCTGATTAGGACTAATTACATTTCATAGACAGAAAAATTGATATTTAAATTTGTAAAGTCACTTACACAAAAATATGAGGTTAGATCACAATGGAACTGGATATCAGGACAATTTTTTCTCCAAATCTTTACTTATTTAAGTATCATAAACTAATGTTGATTACTAAGGGTTAATTAAAAACAATAATATTGACACACTTTTTAATATCTCATAATTCAAAATAATTTCCCATAACTTCACTGATGAGCTACAGTTCACATTGTTTGAATAAACTTATTTTGCTAATGAAGTGATTTTCAATGGGCATATTCTTCCATACAGAATAAGAAATTGCATCATTAAATATGGCTTCCTGAAAATTATTTTATTTACTTCATGGAATTACAATAAAAGCATTTGGTGATTTATTTGTTTATTTTGAAAGTGTCAGGAAATTAAATCATATTTGAGAATGATATTTTCATCTTTGTTGACAAAGGTGCTAAGTACACACATTCAAAAAAGTCTTTTCAATAGACTTTGGAAATGGAAAACTTGGATACCTACACACAAAAGAATGATACCAGACTCCAATCACTGATCGCATAAAAATATTGAATTAAAATGTATTAGGGAATAAAATATAAGACTGAAAGCTACAAAATTACTAGAAAAATACATAGAAAACCTACTTCAGAACATTGGAATGGGCAAAGATATTTTGACTAAAACCTCAATGGATAGAATATAAAAGTAAAAAGAAAAATGAAGTCTAAAAAGAGATTTCTGCTTAGCAAAGGAAACAATCAGTAGGGTGAATGTACAACCTGTAGAATGGGATAAAATATGTGCAAGCCACACATTGGAAAGGGAATTGATATTCTAAGGAACTCAATGGAAAAGTAATCAAATTTTAAAAATAGGCAGCAGACCTTAATAGACATTTCTTAAAAAGGACAGTGCCCAACAATACAAACAATAAGGAAAGTGAAAATCAAAACCACTACAAGATATCACCTCCCTAATTAGGAAAAAGCCAAAAGATACTAAGTTCTGGTGAATAGGGAACCTTGTATACTGTTTGATGGGAATGAAATTTAGTGCAGCCATTGCAGAAAACAGTATGGAGGTACCTCAAAAAATTAAAAGTAAATTTCCAGAGATGTAGCTCAGTGGTAGAGTGCTTGACTCCCACTACCACACACACACACACACACACACACACATACACACACACAATTAAAATGGAACAACCATATGAGCCATTAATGGGCATATATCCAAAGGAAATGAAAGCAGTATGTTAAAGAGATATCTATACTCCCATGTTTCCTGAAGAACTATTCACGATAACTAAGAACTGAAAAGAATTAAAATGTCCATAAACTAATAAACAGATAAGGAAAATGTGGTACAAGAACACAATGGAATACTATCCAGCCACAAAAAGGGTGCAATTCTATTTTTTACAACAACATGGATAGAGCTGGAGGTTATTATGATAAGTGAAGCAACTCAGGCACCGAAACACAAATACTACATGATCTCACCCAAATGTGCGATCTAAAAAGATCTTATAAGATTAATCTTAGGGAATTTGGGAGTAGAATGGCGATTATCAAAGCCTGGGTTTGAGGAAAATTTGACTAATAGATACTAACTTATAGTTAAATATTTTACATATTTTTTGAAAAGCTAGAAGAAAGCATTTTTTATGTTTTCTCCATAAAGAAATGATAAATGTTTCAGAAGATAAATATGCTTAGCCTGATTTAAATGTTATAAAAGTATGCATGCATTGAAACACCAACTGGTACTCCATGCGCAAGTATAATTTTATGTTTTTATATACCAGTTAGAAAAACTAACTAAAATATGTCATATGCCAATAGAGATAATTTCAATTACTTTCTCAATTCCTTTTTCTAAACAAGAATAGTGACAGTGCAACATGCCAAGATATGAGAAGTTTAGGAGAACATTGAAAATTCTGAAATACATTAATTTTTTTAATTACCTATATTGTTTTGGTTGTTGTGCTATGGATTGAACCTAGGGCTTTACACATGCCACATGCTAGGCATGCACCCTACTACTAAGCTACACCTCAACTCTTATTTTTCTAATTTTAATTTTTATGGAAGTGAACCATCTGTCTGCTAACACCTAGAGAGAAAAAGCCATTAAAGGCACTCTTAAGTGGCTGTCCTGTGGTGGCAAAATGCAGCGTGCATATGGCACTTCATACCTATAATAATATTTTTACTTCTCTTAATTTTATCATGATTACAGATGTTCATTTGTTCTTTTATAGTAGCCTACAAACATAAAACCTCAAAAACATAAAAGCCCATTCTAGCCTGTTAAATAATGAAAATACCATTGAGTGCAAGAAAAAAATGAGCGGTGAAGCCTTAAATGAGTCCTCAATTTATAGAATTGCTATAAGGCTCCCATAAAGTAATTGTGCAGTACTCATCTTCAGGCACATGGAATGCAATGTATATTTTTAATTAATAAACATTTTGTTTTACACATACATATGCGTATATATGTACTGTCTCAGAATAAATATTTAAAAATAATAACTGATAGTATTATAAGATTAAAAATATGTGAAAATCATTATGTTTACAAACTTTAAGATAACTTTCTAAAAACTTATTTAACCTAAAAACCAAATCATGTAATATTTATATAACACATTCTATAGACTTTATAAAATATATACCTCCCCCTAAAGAACCTACCTAGTGTTTTCAAGTTCACATGGGCTATCACAATAATTAATCACATAACATGCTACAGAGCATATCTTCACAAATGTCACAGAAAATAATTTGTATGTTCTCAATGAATTAAAAAATCAACAAAGGAATAGCAAGAAATGATGTATATGTACAAATTTAGAAAAAAATAAAACCACATAAGTACAATCCAACTGTAGATGAAAATCATAAAATGTAATTACCATTTGCAAGGAACTGAATTATAATTAAATAATTATATTTTAAAAGAAATAGATCACATGAAATTTAAAAGATAATTTCTTTTAATAATATCCCAGAAGAGCAAGACAGAAAACAATATCAAATAAAAACAACAGAGCATGTGCAAATATGTAGCAATTTGAAAAATCAAAATGTATTTCTTAAAGTACAACAGAGACTACACAATGCAAATAAATAATGCAAAATATTATATAGATATATTAAACTTTAGCAAAGTAAAAAGGCTGAGAGTTGATGAAACCTCACCCTAAACACTAAATGACTTTGACAATGTTTAATTTTTCGAGTTCTCTCAGTACTAAAATGATAAAGGAGCAACTATGAAATATCATATTATGGGCTATATGCCATCATATCAACACTGGTTATTGGACTTTAAACATTTGGTTAGGGTGGTGTTGGCCAGGTTTCTCCATGATGAAGTTACAAATTTTTTTGGTAAGTAAATCTATACTTTGGAAGCAAATCACTAACTCCATCCACATTCAAACTTGGTGGAAGAAGGGGTGCAGTGATAGTCCACATCCTCATGAAGAGACTATCTAATACTTGTTATACAGAACTCTGGGAGGAAGGATCGTCCCTTTCACCCATTTACTTGTTTGTGGATCATTTATTCGCCTCAGCATGCACCGTGTGAATTTATTTTGTAGGGTGGGTTGGAATCCCACCACATGACATTTCATTGCTTAAAATGCTCCAGCTTTGTCCACTGGAGTATTTTTTTTTTTTTTAGGTTGGTTCCTGTGTGGCTTTGGCACATCTTTAGTTTTCTGAGCATATTCTTCTTTCTGGCATTACCAGGTAGCTCTAGGTCATGTGATGTTTTTCTCAGCTCAGGCCCTAGAATCAGCCATTGTTTCAAGGAGCCTGGTTCTTTTTGGGGAACACTATTTAGAAGTCATGATCTGAGCACGAGGTGAGTTTGTTGCTACTTAGTTTTCATTGTTTCCAGATGCTCTAAGCAGACAGAGCCAGAAAACATGTGTATGATCCTTACTCCTTTCACACGCATCCCCATAATTATGTCTGTATCAATCTGTAGTCTGCATGCATTTAGCTGAACATGAGTTCATTACTAACATCTCCACTCTAATTCCAGAGAACACATTTTACCCTCAACTCTCTCCCTGCTTGTCTGTGATTTCTTGCTTCATCAATGAGAAACCTTGCACTTAATGTCCACCATCCATTTAATTTTTGTGTTTCTGGAATATATGTTCAGAATTATCAAGCTGTACTCTCTGCTCCATCCTTATAAATAAGATGTTTGCCAATGAGAGAGTTTCCATATAATTCTCTCTTGTCTTTTCCCTGACAATTTCCCATTAGTATATCACTTTTCAAATTTACTTATGGCTTACATCACTTTTATCGTGCTAAACCCCTGAACATTGAGGGTTTATTGTTTCTATAGCCATCGCCTGAATTACTTTCACACAAATAAAGCTGAACAAGAACTTTCAGGAAGATTTATTGTGCTTTGGTGTTTTCCAAGGAATGGTGTATTCTTAAAAGGATTAATATTTAATGACATTTTCTGTCTTGTTAAGTTTACATGTTTTGGACTTTTCAACAGTTTTTATCAAGCCAAGACTTTAAGTGAATATTTCTCCAGTCTTCAGGTACAGACAGATATGGAATAATAATCCTCAGGGAGAAAGGTGGGTCTTGGTGGAGAAGGCCAATAATGGACTCTGGGCTCTGGACTTCCATCCTTTCCCAGTAATAATGAGTTCTGGGTGGAGAAGGCAAAGGATGGGCACTGAACTCTGGACTTTCATCCCAGTATCAATGGTTTTCAAACCTTTACAACTGTTTTCCTGATGAGTTTGAACCTGCACAACTAATATCCTGACTGCCCAGTCAACACTTCCGAAGTCTCTAATGATTAAGTCACACATGGAACATTCTGTTATGATTAAGTGTCATTAAAACCTATTTAAAAAAAAAAAAAAAAGCAGACTCTTCCTGTAACCAGTTGCCATTTTCTCTCCTGAAAATGTGCCATTCTGCTGCTGCTTAATAAAGACAGCTTCCTGCTCCATTGATACCTGCTTCCGTTTCGGTTATTTTTGCCCTAGGAGCAGAGAGAAGAGGTCTAGACAATATTTGGAATATCGAAAAGAATTCTAAACTGAATTAAAATTAATTAAAGCAAATGTTATATATCTGCTGCATAGTTGCTTTAATGTGACTTTTTAGTAGACACTAATTGAATTAAATTAGCCTTCTGAAACTACGCAACAGAAAAATAAGGCAGAGTTTTACCACTGGTGACTGATCAGAGATGTTATCATGAGAGAATATTTCCCTCATATTTCTCATGAGAGAAAACAATTAGACAGGAAGGGGGATTTTACAAAATAAACTATGCCTATTTTAAACTTTGCTCCAAACTATTCCTTCTTTCCAAGAAAGGAGGGAACATTTCTATTTTTACCCCTACACCCATTTCTTCTAAAATGTATTGCTTCCCATATCCAATACCCTGAGCCTAATCTAAGATATCAATATTTAGGGTTAAATGACAATTTGATAGCTCACTAGAACCTATGAACCATGTTTAATATGCTTCTGAAAATATAGTGTCCTTCAAAACTCAGTAAGATTAAAATAAACTTCAGAAAGTGAATTAAGTAATTATTATGAAAAATAATTGGCATTGTAAGTATTTGAATAAATTTAAAAGATATTTTAAGAAGTTGAAATTATGACCTTCATATAAATATAAAATGAAGACATTTCAAGATTGAATTTAATTAATTAAACAATGAATGGACATATTAAGTACAATGACAAGTTCAAATGACAAGAGAATTCAGAGATTACACTTACAGGTCTTTAGAAAATAAATGTATAAATATGGGAAACAATAACAAAATATGCACTGGCCTTTCCACTGCTATTTGTTCCAATGGGCAAGGAATATTTCCATTACTATCAGTTCATTATAATCAACAGAGTTGTCAAGTAATCCCATGACTTGAAAAACAGAGGTTAAAAAAAAGAGGGGTGTGCTAAATAAACAATAATACTTTTAAACATTTTTAATAATACAAAGAATGATATAAGTAATGCTTTGTGTAATCATAGTAACCAGAGAGTTGGTCTGTCTCCCTTGCTCTCTCCTTCTTCTCCTTCTCTCCATGTAGAAATAGAGATAGAGATATAACTAAGGATACCTTAGTAAATATAACTAAACCAAGAGAGACAGCTAAATATTACTGTTATTGGAACTTGGATTTACAACTAAAAGCATGATGATTAATTTTGGATACTACATTGATTCTATATAAGCAGTCTCTATAAGTGTAAAATACTTTACCATGTGAATTTGATCTCATCATTGCATAGTTTGATTGTTCGTAATAATGTCTATTATACATTTAACATTACATAAATAGCATGTAATCCTTTTGTAGATCCTCCAATGACCCCAGAGAAGTGTAATTCTACATGCAGAACTTGGATCCAGTGAAAGAGTGCATACTTTATGCTTGAAAAAATGACCTCAGTTTGTCCTCTTAATTTTATTGTTATTCCTGAGAATGGGTATTTCTCGTAACATAATAAACACCAGAAGTTAGTTTTCAATAAATTCTCTGTAACTTGAGGGATATAAGTGGCATCTCATTTATTTTTTTAATTTATCACAACCAGTGAGACAACAAGCATTTTCATATGTTTATAGCCATTTATATGTTGTATTTAGTTATGTCCATATTGAAACATCTCTATTTCTTCTTCTTCTTCTGGATAGATTTACTAGATCTAGCATTCTTGGTTAAGTTATTTTCTTTCTGAACTTGGAATATGGCATTCCATTTCTTCTTGGTTTGCAAGGTTTCTTCTGAGAAATCTGCTGTTAGTCTAATGGAGCTTCCCTTAAATAAATGTGACTTGGTATGTTTCTGTTGCAGTTTTTAGAATTTTTCCTCTGTGTTATACTTTTAATCTTGTAAACCTAATATATCAGAGTGAAGATTTTGTTTTGACATGTTCATTTGGGGTCCTTTGAGCCTCTTGTGCCTGGATATCCATGTCTTTTCCAAAATTAGGAAAGTTTTCATCTGTGCTTCCATTGAATAATTTTTCTGTGCCTTTCCCTTTAGGTACATAAATATGTGAACATTTGTTCATTTAATTGTGCTGCAAAGGTTTTAAATGTTGTCTTCATTTTTTCTTATTTATTTATTTATTTTGTCTGAACATGACATTTCAAAAGATCTGTTCAGATATTCTTTCTTCCATTTGACTTTCTCTGTGTTTCAGGTTTTCAACTGTTATTTTTATTGACTGACTTAGTTCAGTTCCAAGATTTCTGGTTCCTTTTCAAGATCTTTATCTCCTTGCTGAAATTAAATCATACCATGTATTGGTTTCTGAATTTCATTACATAATTAATCTGTATCCTCCTAGATCTCATTGAGATTCTTTATAATCATACTTTTAAATTCTCTATCAGGCATTTAATCAACATTTTTTTCTTTGTGATCTGCTGCTAGAGAGGTATTGTGTTCTTTTAGAGGCATTATGTTACCTTTTTTTTTTTTCCTTATGTCTTGTGCTGCTGAGATTTTTGCATCTGGGAGATCAGTTAACCACTTTTATGTGTTGGCCCTGTAGTAAACAGGTTCCTTCTGGTTTCAGTTTGTTATGCAGCATTGGTTTTCACGCCAGCTGGGTACCATAATGTAGTCTTCCAATAGCTTCTCCATCTGCACTTAATGACTTTGGGCATAGTGAATGCTTTGGCAAAGTTAGAGTCTCACTAACTCTGGGGGTGAATCAGTATTGGGGAGGGACCCTTCAAGAGCTAAACGAAGTATGTTGCACACAACCATTTGTTGAGGTGCCCACCGTGTGGCCTCTCTGACAACAAGATTCGTGATACCACTCCAGTGATGGACATTTCCTCAGAAATTGCTGAAGTGAGCTACTGGAAAGAGCCTCAAGCACTGGCAGCAGTGAGAAGCCTTAAGACCAAGTTATGGCATGGACCCATACTGTGTGGGGGCAGGAGGCAACAGGGACTTCAGCACTCCCTCTGTGGCAGTCATGGACCCATCCTCTATAGCAGTACATATCCAGACCTTGTGGGGCAGGGCAATGGCAGAGACCATATGTGTGCCTGCTTTTAGTCTTAGCGTTTGCGCAAGTCAACACATCTGGCCATGCCCTTTTCCCCAAAGGACAAATGTTCTGGTCTCCTGATTCTTACTTAAGAGCATACTCCATTACCCTCTGTGCTACAACAGTTTTCTGCTCAAGAACCTGAACAGGCTTGGGCACTTGGGTCACAGTTGCTCTACTGCATTGAATTGGTTTGGTGAGGCAGCAATGTTCTGTGCTCTTGTCATAGAATATCTACGGAGATTCATGACCTCTACAGCACTATAAATTTGGGCAATAACTCTCTTTAGAACGTGGTGACTATCTAAAGCAACTTGGGCTCTAAAGATCGGGGTAGGGGGATAATAAAATTTCCTTCTCAAAAGCAAAGCTACTTTTCAGCCTCTTAAATTGCTCCCCTAACTGTGCTGTAAACTTAGGAGAATTGTGAAACTTTCTGGTAGCTGGATTTGCTGGTATCTGCACTGATAGACTTTGCTGGGACTCTCCCATTCACCCTTCCTTCTGCAAAGGAGAATCCCCCTTCCCCTAATTGGGGAGTCAGACTGGTAGTTGCCATAGTTCATCATTCTTCCTTCTATGCTATTTCCCCAGGTCTATGAGTCTGAAAAGGTTCTAGTCTCTCCTTTGTTGAGTTCCAGCATTCTCCCATGGACATGAACCTCAAATTATAGCTATCGATCTGTTACTTTGGGTTTTTTCTTTTTCTTTTGCAGAGGCAAAGATATGTGTTTGACACCTCTGTTAGACCATCCTGAAGCTCCCTCTTTCCCCCATCTTTCTTGTTAATATTATGTTGATTGTTTCCTTCTTGGTTGGGAAATATTTGAAATTAATAAATTGTTTTAATCAGCATGTGAAAATTGTACATTATGTATTGAGTATCATGTGATATGTTGATACATATATCTTTTATAATATTCAAATCAGAGTAAACATATCTATATCTCCAAGCATTTATCATTTCTTTGTGACAAAAACATTGAAATCCTCTCCTCTGATGTTTTTCACACATACAGTACATTATCGCTATTTGTACTCCCCCTACTTGCAGAACATCATAAGTTCTTTCTTCTTCCTGAGAGTAACTTAGTTCCAATTGACCAACCTTTCCCTGTAACTCCCTTCCCCTTGCCTTCCCCAGGTTGCTGTAACCAGTATTTTACTTGCAACTTTTATGAGATCAACCTCTGTAGATTTCACTTATCAGTGAGACCAGGCCGTCTGTCTATGAATGGCCTATTTAACTAACATATTGTCTCCAGTTTCATCCATGTTGTGAAGATAATAAGATTGCATTCTTTTACAGTTGAAAAGAATACCATCATGTATATATGCCACATTTTTCTTTATCCATTTGTCAATGATGGACACTTAGGTTTTTTCCATACAATAGATACCAGAGTACAGATGTCCATTTGACATATTGCTTTAATTTCCTTTGGATATATACTCAAGAATGGGGTTGCTTTAATTTTTTGAGGAAACTCCATGCTGTTTTCTCCATGCTAACTTATATTCTCACTAACAGTGCCTAAGGGTTACCTTTCCTTCATCTTTTTTGCCATACATACATACACACAAACACATGCACACACACACACACACACACACACACGTAATTGTGGTATTAATTTACATTTCTCTAATGATTAATGATGTTGAGGATTTTTCATGTACCTGTTGGCCATTTAAATGTCCCCATTTTTAGAAATATCTACATAGGTTTGTTGCTTTTTAAAATTTTGCTATCCAATTGCTCAAGTTTCTTCGGTCTTCTGAATATCAACTCCTTATCATATGTGTATTTGCAAATATATTTTACAATTTTGAAGATTGTCTCTTTAGTCTGTTGTTTCCTATGCAGAAGATTTTTATTTTGTTTAATCCCGTTTAGCTATTTTTGCTTTTGTTTATTTTGCTTTGGGAATCTTATCCAAAAATTTTTTGTGCATTCCAATGTCCTGGAATTTTTCCCTATGTTTTATGCTAGTACAGTCATAATTTCAGGCCTCACAGTTAAGCTTTAATCAATTTTGAGTTAATTTTTTAGATGATGAGAAGTAGGGGTCTAGTTTCATCTTTTTACATGTGGATATTGAATTTTCCCAGCACCATTTATTGAAGATGCTGTCCTTTCCTCAGTGCATGTTCTTAGCATCTTTGTTGAAAATCACTTTACTATTGATGGATGGATATATTTCTAATTTTCCTATTCAGTCCAATTGGTCTATGTGTTTGTTTCTATGCCAGTACCATTCTGATTTGATTACTATAGCTTTTTAGTGTATTTTGAAGTCAAACAAAATATTTTCATAATTTGAAATATTTCTAAGAAAATGCATGTGCTCAAAAAAATCATGCTTTTAAATTTTACTTTTGTGTTTGGGACTTTTTATTCATTTTAAATGTCTTTTCTTTTCTGTCAGCTAAATGTCTCAAATTGCCTTAAATGGAATCTTATCTCAAATTTACTTTCATGTAGAGTGAGATTCAGGGATCTGTCTTGAGTTAAGAACTGAACTGGCAATTATTGAAGCATTAAACTGAGACCACAAGCCAAAAAGGAAGCTGCAGTCAAGACCTTAATTGTTAATAGCAGTAATATATACAGGGGGTTAAATGAGAGAAGGTGCTGGATCCCTTACTGCTCCACTTTTTCCACAGAACAGACAAGCCTCTGCCAAAAATGCTTCTGATTGGAAGCACCTGGGCTAGTAAAGGCATCTGTGCAATGTAAGAGCATGGCTACCTGGAAGAGCCTGAGTTGAGACATCAGTGCCCTGGTTGTGCCCCAGCTCTGGTGTATAGAGAACAGCTGTCTCTCCTGAGATCATCCAGGTAAAGCCATTTAGATCACCGGGGAGATTTCTGGCCAGGAGTTGCATTTCTTAGGATTTGATGTGTTTCTCCAAATAAAACCAGTTAAACCCAAACTTTTTAACCTAATAGTCCCACCATTAATTATTCCTCTTATATATATACATATATGTACATATATATGTATAATATATATGTATAATACATGTATATATACATGTATAATATATATGTATATGAATACTTATGTGTATATATATGTATGTGTATGTTAAATATTCATTTAGATTTATTTAGATCTAGACTTGGCATTTTTTCCAATGATCTGTTTTAGTTTTTAATAATGTTATACTGTCTTTAATTACTATATATCTTTTGTCACTTTTGATGGTGGAAATTCTCCTTCAGTTTTCCTTTACAAAATTCTTCAGCTGCTTTTCCTCTATTTTATGCCTATTTATTTACTTGGTTGTTTATTTCTTTACTTTTTTTTTAGTGTTAGGGATCAAACTCAGGGTCTTGTGCATGCTTGGCAACTGCTCTACCACTGAGCAACATGCCTCCAACCCTGTTTCTTCTTAAAAATTAAATTTCAATTTAATTATCCTGAATAAATATAATATTGTATATTAATCAGAATCACATCAAAATAAAATTAGTGCTTCATTTTCAGTAGTATGGAATGAAGCTTCATTTATTAATGTCTTTTATTTCCATTATTAAGGTTTTAAATTTTCTTCCCTAAGGTCCCGAATAAGCATTATTGTCTATTCCTCAGTATTTTAAAATGTATTGATATTGGAAAAGGCATCTTTTTCTATTTTTTAAATTTTATTCTAAGTTTAAGAGGCTTTAAAATGGGCAAAATGTGCTCCCAAATGTCCTGTCTAGCAAATTTTTCCAAGTTGTCTCAACCTGTCATTACCTTTGCACTATTTTATTCCTCTTAATTCATAATTCTAATTCTAATTCACAGAAATCTGATAAAAAGGCAAGTATATATAAATATATGCTTATGCACACACATACACTAGTGAATTGCATCTGATAGAATGTAATTATTTCCCTGTGCATGGATTAATTTAGAATTCATGTTTAAATTCATTTCATCATTCCTGTTATCCATAATGTGGTTCTTTTAATTCTCCAGTCATAAGTCCTTACTGATTCTCTCATTAAGGAGTTAAATACAATATTTGACATCTTTATTTTATATTCATCGAGGATTCATGATTTGTTTTAAAGTAACACTTAGAAAAGTAATATATACCAAATTTATTAAATGTGGAATAAAGAAAATAACAGACACCTCAGTGAACTCCCCTTGAGTGTAATCCCATTCCCCTTAAAATCAATCCTCCTCTTTTTGCTATTTAGCCAAGACATTTGTAAATAACTTGCTCACACTATTACGTCTTTAGTTTAGTCAGTTTGAATGCACTAGCTTCATGAGAATGGGTTTCATAACAGTAGTTCTCTCCTTCACAACCAACACCGGATTGCCCTTACTCCAGCTGCTGACCTACTACTCCGCTCACAGTTTGCACAGGCTCACTACTGCTTTAACAGCTTACAAATTTAATAGCATGTTTACAAAGAGGCCTCCCTGTTGCCTGCCTGCTATCATTGCCTAGCTGCTTTCTCCATCATTTCAATTTAAATCTACTACACCACACTCACAAATGATTTATAACTGGCATTTTGTTGTTAACAGCAACAACAACTTGTGTAATTGCTTAATTGTTGTTGTTTCAGCTATTGTCTATTCCCCCACTTGAGTGTAAGCTGTGTTAGAGAAAGGGCCATCCAAATTATGAAATGCCTCCTTCCTAAGAGGAAATCAGAGATAAGTGAGGATCAACCTTTTCCCTTTAAAAAGTTCACTATTGAGTAGAAGGTAGACATAAAAAATCCCAATAAGTGAAATATTTTAATTGTTTAGAATTCTGCAAGTTATTTCAAATTGAGGGCATCATTGCTAATAAAATTAATGAAAATCATTTGTAGTGAAATTAAATCTTTTCTACATCATTGTAAGCAACACTCCCATCCCCTCCCCCCAAAAGAAGAAGATTTATCAAGCATCTATTGTGGGCAAAGTAGTTCAGCAGGAAGGCAACTGAGATCCTGAAGTCCCTAGTAATCAACTAAGATCACATTAAGGAAAGCTATGAAAAATGTAAAACACAAATAATGTATGTACACAATACAAGAAGCCTTTGCCAAGGACCAAATCAAAGAGTCATATAATTAATGTTTTTTAGCTAAGGGTCCGTGTCTTCACCCCAACACAGACAAAAAAGGTATGTTTTAAAGAGGAAATTGGAAATAAATTGATGCAATTATGTGCATGTATAAAATGCCACAAGAAAACATGCTATTCTGGATAATTATTGTGCAGCAACAAAAACTAAATAAAAGAGTTAACTGTGCTGGAATTGGAACCTCTGTAATTTGATTTAGATAAGTGTAGAGAGGGGGTAGGATGTCTTGAAACATGTATGGTATATTCAGTCAACAAGAAATGAATGGCTTATCTGCAGCCAAGGTAGACATATGAAAGAACCTCCCTCTGGAGGCTCCATCCAGTCTGTCTGAGTCATGAGTTTTAGTTTACTTGTGTGACTCTTCAGCGGAGTCCTCTCCTACCCTAAGCCTGTGAATATCATAAAATTGTCACACTACTTAAGTTTTAACAGATAGTCTGTATCAAAAAATAGCTCTTGCTTAATGTGAGCATTCTCAGTGGGGCCATTTTAATCTCAAATTATATTTGCTACAAGGAAAGCACACAATGAATCACAATGAAGGGAGAGAAATGCATCAATGGATAAAAATAGCTCTGACTGTCTTCCAACTACCCACAATTACGAGGAATTCTGAGATTATGGATGACTGTTTTGTGAAACACATGGGGACAACACAGTCCGTCTTTATTAGTTCTACATAGTCAATCAGCATCTTCATAAAGAACTTTTACATCGTTTTTCTTATTGCTACAATGTCAGGGTCACTGCGGCTGGATCTCCTCACCTTGATTATGGGTAATTTTTTGCCCCATGGTTTTTAGCTTTGAGCACAAAAAGCTACTAAAGGCAGAAAGCAGGCGTTGTGGTTTCCTCTTGCTTCAGAAGCCAAAAATGGTATATTAATTCAATTAAAAATTGTGCTCATCCAAAATATGGCATTGAGTCCTGACGTGTAACAAAAAGCTTCAATCAAGTTAATGTAAAATTCTCCTAGGTGTCTCCCACACCTTCTGGGCCACAAGCCTGCCCTCCATTCTCTCTGCTGTTCACCCAATTGCCCAGACAGATCTCCCAACAACACTCTTCCTTCTTCCCTCTTATTTGTCCCCAGTTTTCCCAAACACAAAAGATCACAGTCTTGTAAATTCTACCTCCTCTGTGGCCCTGGCCCCTGTCCCTTTCTCTCATATTGTGCTTGATTTATTACAACAGCTTTCTAGCCAGTTTCACTGCCTCTAGTCTTGTCAGCTAAAATTCTCACTTTATTAAATGGCTCAAATGAGCTTCTAACATTTTTACTCATCCCTTTTTCTTCTCCACAATATGACAAACTTCTGGTAGGCATCATGCCTATTAACACTGTTCTCCAATGCCTCAAACACATGTATCAATTTTATTAAAAAAATGAAAAATGGTTCATTCAGAAAAACATCGCTTATCTCATTTTGATGTGTAACACTTCCTTTTAAGTCCCATTCCAGTTAGAAATCCAAACAAACAAAAAATGTCATTTATACATCCAGTAGAGATAACCCCAGAAGTACATTAAAACCATCCTTAATTTCTAATATCTAAAAAAGTCAAGAAAATACCCAAAATAATCAAATTCTATCTGTGTTAACATCAGGAAAGGTACAAGTGTTACAATTCTAAATAAAATGAGTCTGAAAATATACACTTTGAAAATTCTTACTTCAAATAAATTGGAAGTTGTAAACAAAAATAAAACACTTTCAAATATCATGGTCCCGTGGAATATTTTCAGAATTAAATGAAAGAAAATAGTCATACTTCAGTAGTATTAAACAAAGACATAGATGTGGGTGACTTGTGTTGTAGGCAAGGATCAACCCTACTTTGATGTGTAAATTCACATAGTTCATCACTTTTGGAGAATAAAATAAGGAATATGGTGAAATGGTACTATTTCTCTAGTATGATTTTTCATCACAAATGAGATAACTAAGATCCAAAGACAACATGTTTTGGAAGTACAGACCATGAACAACTTTGCAGGTGCAAAATAAAAATAAAGCACCAAATACAAACCCTCAAGTGTCTGGGAATCATTTTAACTTACTCTCTACATATTTTTTTCCCTCAGAGATTGCTAGATCAAGAAGGAAAAAGGTATGCTGCAAATACCTTTAATACCAAAAATCAATAATGCTGGTGAATAATAATAATGTTGCTTCCACAGACTGAGAGATTTCATTTAAATGTGGAAGCTAAGCCCAGTAAGACCTATATAATCAGAACTTATAGGAGTGTGGTCTGGGTGTTCTGATGTTGATCCTGAGAGATTCCCTGATCTAATAAATATACATCCATTATATATCAGACAAGAAGAATGTATGTTATAGTCAAGTGTCCATGGATCAAAAGTCAACCATATCTTAAGCCTAAATAAATCATCACAAAGCCTCCATGGAAAATCAAAGTATTGAATATGTTATTTTGCCAGAAAGGAATATAATTCTGGAAATAAGTAACAGCTTAAAAGCAACAAAATATAAAATGAATAAAAATTAAAAATAAAAAATCTCAAATAATTATTGACCCATTAATATCACAAATGAAATTTTAAACAATTTCATTGAGATACTTCTCAAAACATTAAATTCACTGACTTAAAGTTTACAGTGAAATGTTTTTCAGTAAATGTACAAAATGATGCAACCATCCTCACAATTTAATTTTATAATACATTCATCTCCCCTAAGAAAAGTCCATACCTATTAGTTGTCACTTTCTTTTTCTCCCATGTCCCACTACAACACTCCTAGCCCCTAGGTTCTAGAAATGCCTGATCTACTGCCTTCATATCTATGGTTATTATGGACATTTTATATAAATAAAACAATATATTACACAGTCTCTTCTGATCACATTCTTTACCTTAGAATCATATTTTCAAGATTCAGCTTGTAGAATTTATCATTACTTAATTTATTTTCTACTGCTGAATTATATTCTACCACATTTTGTTTAATGAACACTCAAATTGTTAATGCAGCTACACCTTTAGTAAACTTTAGCAGGCAATGTTCTAATTATTCAAATTTCTTAACATATTCGCCAACCCTTGAAATTGTTTAATTTTTTAGTTATCACCATCCCAATGGGTATGGAGTTGTATCTTACAGTATTTTTGTTTTGTTTTTGTTGTTGATGGACTTGTATTTTATTTATTTATCTATTCGTGGTGCTGAGAATCTAACCCAGTGGCTCAGACACTGTGGAAGACAAAGCATGTTGGCGTTCCAATTCCCCCTTTTCAACTCACTCATGGGCACAGCCTCCACAGGAAGGACAAGCCAAGAAGAGCAAGAGCCACCCACTGTTCCTGTGTCAACTCATTGAGTGAGAGAGATGCTTCATGAATGGATGGTTCCTGTTCCCAGCAGAGTGTAGTTTTCCAGGTGGCCAGGGATGAATGTAATTGTTTTTGTTTGGTTGGTTTTGGTGTGATGCTGGGGATCAAACCCAAGGATTTGCACATGCTTGGCAAGCACTCTACCACTGAGCTACTGAGTTACAAACTCAGCCTCTGTAATTTTTATTTTTTAAACTGGGCTTCTTAAGAATTTTCCCTGTGCCCACGTAGCTTACTGATCAGTGTTTTATCAGAGATTAACTTTAAGCCTTCTGCATCATAGAAACTGCCAGCATTGATAGGTCTCTGTGAAGGTTGGGGAATGGTTTCCAACAAGTGCTCCACTTGAGCAAGTGCACATGAGCACAATCTTCTCAACCCTCAAAGCTGACTGCGATCCTACAAAGGTCCATCTTCTCTGTTCTTTCCTTCTTTCTGTGAAATTGCTGATTCCTCTACTGTTTTTAGTTTTATCATGAGGCTACTCATTTCTTCTTGCTTATGCTCCATCAAATCTATATTATTTTCAACAATGCCCTTAAGCACAGTGTAATCCACTTCTGTTCCAAAACACCCCTGTCCAGGCAGAACCTCAGAGCCTTGCCTTTATGGTCTGCTTTTCTCACTGAGCAGAGCTCCTGTTCCACTACACTGCTGCTGGGAACAGGAACCATCCATTCATGAAGCATCTCTCTCACTCAATGAGTTGACACAGGAACAGTGGGTGGCTCTTGCTCTTCTTGGCTTGTCCTTCCTGCGGAAGCTGTACCCATGAGTGAACTGAAAAGGGGGAATTGGAATGCCAACTTGCTTGGTCTTCCACACTTTGGGCAGAACCCTTGGAAAAGGAGTGAAGCCTGGGTGGGAGATACAAGCCTCTTAATTGCATCTGACTATAAAAGTGCTTTTGAAACATGAGGCTGAACAGGAGTGATGAGAAAGGCCATCAATCTGCCCTTCCCAGTAGGTCTTCATCTCAGAATGGAGTTGAAGAGAGAGAGCGCCTTTGTTTTCCTGGCTGCATATTTTCCTGTTAGAGCTCCTCTGGCATAGAACTGGAAGGATGCATTGTGGTAATGGAGCGCAGCCCAACTCAGAAAAACATTTCCTGTCCTGAGTTTTAGTAGATTATCTAATATAATTGTTTCTTTATTTTCTATATGCCCTTAGGATAACTTCCAGTACCTTTAAATGATTTTTTCCTGTATGTTTTACCAATTAAAATATTGTTTTGCTGTGGAGTGAAAAAATTTTTTGATAAAACAAAAAATATGTTGATTGATTTCTAACCAATTTGTGCTATTAAATGATGCTCCCCCATTTCTCTGTAAAATTTACTAAATAATACCTACTGTGCATTGAGTGCTCAAATGTAGTTTAGTGCTGGAGGTTTTGTAGGGTTAGTAATATGATTCTTACAAGAAGGAAGTTGTTTGAATTATTTGTAGTCATCATTTAGAAAAATTATTTTTAAAATGCTATTTTTTTAAGCTGTCATAAATTCATAGCAAAATTGAGTGGAAGTTTCAGACATTGCTCATGGACCCTCTCCCCCCATGTGTGCATGGTCTCCTTCATTACTAACATTTCCCACCAGGAAGGCTCATTTGTTACAACTGATGACTGCACACTGGCACATTGCAATCACCCAAGGTGCATAGTGTATAATCAGTTCCACTCTTGGTAGAGTACATGCTGTGGGGTTGGATAAATACATAATGGCATGAATCTATTTTATAGTACAGATAATTTAGAGCACAGAGAATTCTCATATGGAGAGTGTTCAGTAAACTAAAACTTGTTTGGTGTCCACTTCTTTATCTCCTCCCCCTCCTCTACTCCACTAACCACTGAGCTTTTTACTGTCTCCATAGATTTGTCTTTTCCAGAATGTCATATGCTTGGAATTGTACAGTTTGACTGGATTTTCAGATTTTACTTCTTTCTCAAAGTCATATGAATGTATTTCTTCCATATCTTTCGTAACCTGACAGCTCATTTGTTTTTAATATCAAACAATATTCTATTGTTTGCATATACCACAGTTTATTCCCCATTTATCTTCTGAAATGTATTTTGGTATCTTCCAAGTTTGAGAAGCTATAAATAAAGGTGCTATAACCATGCATGTGCAAATCCGTATATGGAAATAATTTTGCAACTTCTTTGAGTAATTATCAAGGGCTTACAGAAGTTATTCCTAAAAATACACTCTGTTTTGATGCTGGCAAGACAATCATGAAAGATTGCTCAAACTTGTGGGTGAAAATGTGATCAAAGAAAGTTTATACATTTATTCTGTCTCAAAAAATAGCCACACTAAGGCCTCATCAATTGAAAAGGAAAAATAAGTTTACAGACAAGTGCAAGTGTTTACTACATAATAAATAGTAGAATAAAACAATATCACCAGCAACCAAATGCTCTGCACAAAGAAAAGAACTGCATATTTATGTAGTGATTCTCTCAGAAAGAGTAAACTAAGTAAAATCTAAGAAATTTTAGACAAAATCAAAGATGAGGAACATTTTACAAAATTACTTACCTGTCTTCATCAAAGAAAGAGGGACTGATCAAGATAAAAGGAAACTAAAGAAAATCAAACTGTAATTAAATAAAATGTATGGTTCTGAATCAGACTCTGAATCAAGAAAAACAAAATTACTATAAAAATTATTATTTAGCCAATAAGCAAGATTGGCATATGGACTAAGGATGGTGATTTTAAATTATAATGGTGCATTTGAATTGCCAGCTTGATTGGATTAAAACATGCCAGTGATTAAGAGGCTTCTGGGTGTGTCAGTGAGGGCATGTCTAGGAATGATTTGAATGTGGGATAGTGAACTGAAGTGGAGCCCCTCCCTAAGTGTGGGCAGTACTGCCCAAGAGGATGGAATAAAAGTTGGAAGAACAAGGAGGCTGATGAAGATGCATTCTCGACTTTTCTTGAAGGGGTTCTTGATTGCTACTTCGATCATCTGAGGATATCCGACTCTGCCAGTGATTCTCTAGGTAGTTTCCAGAAGCCTTAGTCTCTGACTCAAGTAGCACTGTTGATATTTCTTGTTCTGGGGCTTCTGAGTCTTGGACTGTGCCTCTGCTGATTCTTCCAGCTCTCCAGCTGCAGATGGACATTGTGGACTATCCAGCTTTTGGTTGCATAAGCCAATCGAATAAATTCCCTTTCTATAATCATATTTCCTTTTGATTCTGTTCCTCTAGAGAACCCTGATTAATACAGAAATCAATGTTAAATTTGCTGAATTTGATAGCTATATCATCAGTACATGAAGAAATATCCTTGTTCTTAAAATATACTCACTAAAATAGGAAGAAAGCCAGAGAGATAAATGCAACTTTAAAAAAAGCTCACAAAAACCAAAAACATATAGAATAAGAGACAGAATTATTTTCATATTCCTCAATTCGGTCCAGCTTCCAAAATTATATCATTTGTGCTTATAATACCATGAAATATGTCTATAATTTGTTTTAATGCCAAGTTTCACAAGCATCTAGAATATTATCATCCTTTTTACTGCAACCAACTTTGTCCTCTGCATTGAGAAGTTTGCCTGTCCTGAGTTCCTCTGGCTGGATGACTAAAGTCTCTTGAATAGCAGAAGTGTCAACATTCCACTCAGATATATCTTTCATAACTCAATTTATTTTTGTATTGGATTCCACTTCCCATGCTATCACCTTTTGGTTTTCAATGAACTTTGATCTTTGTTAGTCAATTACCTCATTTATAAGTGGGACTACCACAAAACTACCCCTGGCTGTTTGGGTGAGCCCTGAATAGCAGATGCACAGTGGTCAATCCCTGGCAGACTTTGAAAGAGGTGTTGTGATTGGTCACTGATCATGATGCACGTCTGCTGTTTATTTAATGATTTGTGGATGGAATTTCTAGATGTCAAGTTTAGACTTTATGAAATAGCTTTCAATGTAAATGAAATGCAAAAGCCTTTATGTAATTTCACCTAGAAAAGAGCAAATTATTCCCCCTTCCAACAGTGAACATTACTTTCTAATAAAACTAATTCAATTACCTACAAGTACAAATAAACTTCAAAACATAACTTAGAAACATTATCATTGATAGATTGGAGATTGTCCAAAGATTCACAAGTAGATATTATTGAAACTGAGTATTTCCTAATTTGTTACCTTGCTTTTCACGGACCTTTGACTTATGAAACAAAGAACTTTATGTCTTTCAGCTTAGATGCCATTTCTTTACTGCTTTATTTCCAAAGGATCATCATTTTCAGCAAGGCCATAAATAATATTACTTCATAAAGATGAAAGATCTAGTGAACAAGACTCACTGTTCTTCTTACTTCACTTGACTCCAGACGGCCAGTCAGAATCAGCTTATCACAATTTTTGGCAATCCCAGTCTCTCAAATTGCCAATTGCTTAACTATTGCTTCTAAGAAATAATACACTGATCTCTATATACCCTGAAGAATTTCTGCAATATTCTATTTGTCAGAATTTTGATTTTATATGCTGTGCATACCTTTGCTTTTTGCCCTCTTAACGTTAAGTCTGTTGTTGCAGCACCCCTGGGACCTGCCCAAACTTCTGTGATTGGCAAACTATTCATCCTCATTCAACAGGGACAGAATGTCTTTGGAAGAATTTCATCAGCCTAATGGAAACCACCCTCATGGCACCAGAAATCTATCTTCCTGAGAAACCACTGAGTAAAGCTAGTGTGCTTATAAATCCCAATTGAAGTAAAGAGTGACACAGTATTTGCCTACTTGCCTGTTCCAGTGTCTTTTAGTGACAAAAGGAGCTCCATTCTTAAGTGGTCTTCTAAAATTAAATTAAACAAAATGAAACTCCTTCCAATGACTTGGTTTGGGCATTTTATTGCTTGTAAAAAATAACACAAAAGCCAAATTACACATTAGCAGAAAACATTTTATTGAAGAAAGGCTTTGCCATCCATTGGTAGGAAGGCAAGGGGCCATTAATTCATTCAACAAGTTTTAAATGCCTATTATGTGAATCCCTGAGAGGGTAATATCAGAATTGGAAATGAAAATTAAAAACTGAAGCAATTACCCCTGGAAAGGTATAGGACTTTGTTGTTAATGATTTTGATCAATAATTAGATCAATTATTGCAAATGTTTTGCAAACCTAAGCACCGAGCAGGCATTGTTTATTCATGAAATAAAGGTATCCATTCCAATGCACTACTATTTTGTCATGTATGTGGCTCTCACTGAGAATTTAAAAATACTAAGTATGCATATTAGAAGTATGCATATTAGCTCTTTACCATCATTTGATTTCTGACTCATTATGTATCAAGATTAAAGTTACTTTGATGGGAAGAGTTTGTGATATGTATTTGATATTTAAAAAAACTCCTTAATTCAGAATAGTAAGGACCATTGGTACTAGATATTCCAGAAGGAAAGTTCTGATGGGGAGAGAAGCATAATATTGAGCATGATTCATGACTGTTAATGTGGTGCAAATATGAGAATGTGGTTTCACAAATAAGCAATCTTTATCAAAAAGAACAAAGCTGGAGGCATCACACTGCCTGATTTCAAAATATACTATAAAACTACAGTAATCAAAATGAAATGGTACTAAAATTTTTAAAAATACATAAAGCAATGGCATATAACACAAAGTCTAGAACTAAATTAACATATTTATGATTAATTCATCTTTTAAAAAAGGTTTTGAACACAATGAAGAAAGGACTTTTTTTCAGTAAATCATAATGGTGAAAACTGTTATCCATACGCAGAAGGATGTAATTCGATCCTCATTTCACACCATATACAAAAAAATGAACTAAAATAGATTAGACTTAAATGTAAGATCTGAAGCTGTACAACTACTAGAAGACAACATAAGGGAAAAATTTCTTGACATTGAACTGGGCAATGAGTTTATATTCATAAACCCAAAGTACATGTAACCAAAGCAAAAATAGACAAATGACATTGCATCAAACTAAATATCTTCTACATTGCAAAAGGAACACTCAACGGAATGAAAAGAAAACCTATAGCATGGGAGAAAACATTGGCAAACTGTATATCTAATAATGGGTTAACATCTAAAGCATGTAAAGAATTCAACTTGATAGCAAGAAAATAACCTGAATAAAAAACAGGTGAAACATCTTCTCTTAGTTCATTTCTGTTGCTATAACAAAACACCTGAGACTGGAGAACTTAGAAATAACAAGAATTAATTTCCCACAGCGTAGGAGGCTAGGAAGTCCAAGAGGTAATTTGTGGGTAGTTTCAGTGTCTTGTGAAGGTCACTTTCCACTTACAAGATGGGATCTTATCACTGAGTCTTCCTGCAGGTCACCCAGGGTGTGTTCTGTACATGATAGAAGGGACAGAAAGACAAAAATGGGTTGGACTCATTCCCTCTAGCCTTTTAATAAGCATGCTATATTTATTAGCTTTATGCAACTATTACAAAAAACCTCTCACAGGCTACTTATGAAGTAAAGGGAGGTTTATTTTGGTTGACAGTTATGGAGGTTCAAAGGCAAGATTGGGCAACCCGCTGGTTTGGGTCTCTGATGAGTGTAGTAGATGACATTGCAGGAGCTTATGTCAGAACAAGTAGTCACATCTTGAGCCAGGACGCAGAAAGAGATTGTGACTGGCAGGGCACTACAGTTGCCCCCAAGAACCTGAGTACATGCTGTAAACCCTTAACTCTTAAAGAACTAGCACCACTTTCCATTACCCTGGGACCAAGAATTTAAATCATAGCAGGCACGAATCCCATCCAGAAGGATGGAACCCTCAAGGTCTAATCACTTTTTAAAAGTTTTAAGAGGTCACTGTTAAACCTGTTGCACTGAAGATTAAGTTTCAACATGAATTTTGCAGGAGACACAAGCATTCAAACCATAGCATACTTGAATAAACATTGCTCAAGAGAAGATATACAAATGGGTAAACGTGAATGAAAAAATGCTCAATATCACTAGTCATCAAGAAAAGACAAGTCAGAACTATGATGATACATCACCTCACTCCAGTTATAGATAACAGTGCTGTCAGGGGCAAGGATATCAGGTAACACTGTTGGTGGGAATGTAAGTTCATTTAGTCACTATGGAAAATAGTATAGAGCTTTCCCCCCAAAATAAATAACAGAACTACCATACAATACAGTAATCCCACTGCTGAGTACAAACTGAAAGAATATGTAATTTTTATGTCAAAAAGACAATTATACTTTCATGTTCATTGCAACTTTATTCATAGTAACCAAGAAATGGAATCAAAGTATGGGTCTACCAATGAATAAATGGATAAAGAAAATGAAGTGAATATAAAGAGGGGAAAACTATACAGCCTGAAAAGAAGAGAATCATCATTTACAACATTGATGAACTTGGAAAACATTGTGCTAAGTGAAATAAGCAGGCACAGGAAGATAAATATTGCATGGCATTATTTACATATTCAATCTATAAACATTGAACTTGGGGGCTGGGTATCTACCTCAGTCATAGAGTGCTTGCTTATCATGCTCAAGCTCCTGGATTCAATCCCTATTAACAAAAGAAAAGAAAAAAAGTCAAATTGATATAAGCAGACAGGAAAATGGTGTTTTCAGGGACTGGGAAGATGGGGCAAATGAGATGTTGGTCACACAGTTCAAAGTTTTACATGGTCAGAGTGAATAAATTCTAGATAACCAGCATACAGCATAATAACTATATTTAACAATAAATAATATTTACTTAAATTTGCTGAGAGTAAGTGTTCAATGTTCTCAACATTTAAAAATTTATAGCCATGTGAGATAGTTATGTTAATTACTTGATCCTGTCTATCATCTCCCAATATGCATGTGTATGCATATATTAACACATCACCCTAATGAATGAGTCCTTCTACAGAGGGGCACAGGGAAACACAGGGATAGACAGGAGCAAATATTCAAGGATTTACATTTTGATGTGAGCCATTGGTGTGTGTGCATCTTCTAGCTGCACTATAGGAATATTTTAATTCCCTGGGAACATGAATTCTTGCTAATATTTTAGTAGTAGAAATCTGGTAATGAAACAGTCTTGGTGTATTCTGTTGCTTAACTCATTTTAAATTGGGCATTAAGAGAATGCATTATTTTAGTTTTAACTCTGCCAATATGTCTATCCACAGGCCTGTTGCCATTTCTGTATTCAGTGTAATTTTTGTCCCAAAATAAAATAGCAGATTAAGTTGGTGTAGTGTGTTCTTGGTTATCAAAAATACTCATGTAGCTTTGGGATTTTGAATTGGTGAATATTCATGATCTGTGAAAAAGCATAATACACACTACAATCTTAATCACAAAAAAATGGGATGTCATGTATGTATACACACATCCAATTACACTGCTTATGACTGGATGACTTTGTTCTTTCCTTGTGTTTTTATTTTTTCCTGTAATGCACATATAAACTTTTATATATTGTTTTAATATATTTTTATTTGCTCTAATTAATTACACATGACAGTAGAATGTATTTTGACATATCATACACAAATAGAGTATAACTTCTCATTCATCTGGTTGTACATGATGCACAGTTACAGGTCATGTAATCATATAGGCACACAGGATAATAATGTCCAATTCATTCTACTATCATTCCTACCCCTATACACCTTCCCCTCCTTTCACTCTCCTCTGTCTAGTCCAAATACTTCTATTCTTTCCCACCCCCTTATTGTGAATTAGCATCTTCATATCAGAGAAAACATTCAGCCTTTGTTCTTTGGGATTGGATTATTTTGCCTAGCATATATTCTCCAGTACCATTCATTTACTGACAAAAGTTATAATTTCATTCTCCTTTAAGACTGAGTAATATTCCATCATGTTTGTATACCATAATTTCTTTATCCATTCATCTGTTGAAGGACGCCTAGGTTGGTTCCATACTTTAGCTATTGTGAATTGAACTGCATCACTGTAGTATGCTGCTTGTAAGTCCTTCAGGTAAAAACGTAAGAGTGGGATGATGAAGTGAAATGGTGATTCCATTACAAGTTCTCTGAGGAATCTTCATACTGATTTCCAAAGTGGTTGTGCCAATTTGCAGTCCCATCAGCAATATATGAGTCCCCACATCCTCACCAACATTTACTGTTGTTGTATTCTTGATGGTTGCCATTCCAACTGGAGTGAGATGGAATCTCAGTGTAGTTTTGATTTGCATTTCTCTAATTGCTAGAGATGTTGAACATTTTTTCATGTATTTGTTGATCAATTGTATTTCTTCTTCTGTGAAGTGTCTTGTTCAGTTCCTTTGCCCATTTGTTGATTGGGTTATTTGTTTTTTGGTGTTAAGTTTTTTGAGTTCTTTATATATCCTGGAGATTAATGCTGTATCTGAAATGTCTATGGTAAAGATTTTGGTCCCATGCTGTAGGCTCTCTTTTCACATTATTGATGTTTTCCTTTGCTGAGTAGAAGCTTTTCAGTTTGATTTCATCCTATTTATTGATTCTTGATTTTACTTTTTGCACTTTTGGAGTCTTGTTGAGAAAGTCAGTTCCTAAGCCTACTTGGTGGAGATTTAGGCCTACTTTCTCTTCTAGGAGGTGCAGAGTCTCTGTTCTAGTGCCGAAGTCTTTGATCCACTTTGAGTTTATTATTGTGCAGGGTGAGAGATAAGGGTTTAATTTCATTTTGCTCTATATGGATTTCTAGTTTTCCCAGCCCCATTTGTTGAGCAGGCTAGCTATTCTCCAATATATGTTTTGGGTGCCTTTGTCTAGTATAAGATTACTATATTTATCTGGGTTTGTCTCTGTGTCTTCTATTCTGTATTTTTGGTCTATGTATCTGTTTTAGTGCCAATACCATGCCATTTTTTGTTACTATGGCTCTGTAGGATAATTTAAGGTCTGGTATTATGATGCCTCCTGCTTCATTTTTCTTGCTAAGGATTGCTTTGGCTAGTCTGGGTCTCTTATTCCATATTAACTTTAACAAAAAAAAAAAAGCTATTTTTTAAAAAATCAACATTGAACATCATAAATATATATAATTTTATTTTTTAATTAAACCTCAGTAAAACTAGGGAAAAATAAGACATTATCATTAAAAAAATACCATATGTGGGGAGACATTAAGAAAAGTTAGGAAAATACAAGAAAAATGGAATACTACAAATAAAGTTTTCAATTATTTCATCATTCCCAAGACAGTGACACTGATAAGAAGCATAGCTGGGCATGGTAGTGCTGAGGAGGAAGGATCATCTGAGTACACAAGTTTGAAAACATCTTGGGCAACATAACGAGACTCTGTCACAATAAAAACAAAACAAAAAACACCAAAATCACAAGCTAAACTAAATGGAAGGACTGACAGTCTAGCCTTTATCATATTCTCTTTCTAGATTAATTATGTATACCACTTGATCGAGATGAGAAAAACACAGCATTGGAACACTGGAAACTTCTAACAACTTTTCACCTTGAAAATATAAGCAAAAATCATGCTTTCATATTTGTAATATTTCATATGAAAAGACATGTTTCTCTTGAATAATCCTTTATAATAATCTATGTGAACTCATATAATCTCCCCACCCAAAATAATAGTATATATTACATGCAATAATTAAATACATGACTTTAAGTATGTGACTTTCACTTTAGATTGAAGTAAAAACAAGGCATATTCTTTAGAAAAGTAAGCCCTCTGAAATCATATAGGCTTATTATAGCTTCTTCATTTTTTTCACTTCCAGCAATTTTGTTACAAAAATTTCTTCCAGCTCTGAGTGATAAAGATCTGATTTTTAAGACCAAAGAAGTCATGCATTCTCATAGAAATAAAAAATGTTTTACCTGTCACACAAAAGAGTTCAGATTCAATGAGAGCTGAAATTTTAAATCATAAAGAAAACGTGTGCTCAAATATAAATGTGACACATAAAATCTCAATTTAAGTCCCACGGATTATTTAATATACCTGAAATGCAAAGTTTCAGGTAGAAAGTTGTACATGTATTTCCTTTTTCTCATTTCTGATTCCTCTTACATCTTTAGAAATATTTGTGCCACATTTTAAATAGGGACTGCTTCATCACAGATATTGTGACTGGCTTTCCAAAGTTAGAACATGCTTTATTCTATAGTCTTCCTTTTATGACTTTAGTTGCCAGTACAATACCAAGCAGGTTGAAAGACTGTTTCAACCTGCTTGGTATTCTAGAATACCACCTGGTTGAAAGACTGTTTTAAAATATAAATGATGCTCCTAATTTCTCAGACGATACATTTGAAGATCAGTAACTTCATAATAAACCTAAACAGGGTGACTCCCTACTAAAGTAAGACATCATATTGGACTTAAACTTTCATAGTTTAATAGAAATATGTCCAGAAAATGATAAAACAATATTCTTTATGCCATGAAAGAAGATAATCGCTGCCTAAATGTGAAAAGACACCACATGTCAACACTTAAATGAATCAGATGTTGAAGTTATCTGATAAGTATTTTAAAGCCGTCATAAAAAATCAACAATTATAAATCCTCTTGAATCAAATGAAAAAAATTGAAAATCTCAGCAAAGAAATTAAAGTTACTAAAAAGAAGCAAAGAGAAACTTCAGAACTGAATATGCAATATTTTGCTGAAATAGGTATAACAATGGAGTGGAGACGATGGAGGAGAGAATCGGTGAAATTGAGGACAGATTAAAAGATTTTTCCAATATTAAAAAGTACAAACAAACAAAAAGAAAACAGACTTTTAGAAGTTTGCCAGAGCCTCAGTTTCCTGTGGGACACAAAAGATCCAATATTCATATTGTTTAATTCAAAGCAGGAGAAACAAAAGAGACTGGACTGAAAAACTTTCAATGAAATAATAGCTAAAAAACTTTTAGTTTGACAAGAGACAAATCCCTACAAATTCAAGCACCTGAGTGAACCCTAAACAAGATAAACCTAAAGAAATCTTCACTCACATACATCACAATTAAATTTCTGAAAATGAAAGGCAGAAAAATCTTGAACAAGCTAGAGAGAAATGATGGATTACTTTTAGGTAAATACCTGTTTAAATTACAGAGTCTGGGCAGTGGCATATGATTTCTCAAGTGTTGACAGAGAAAAAACATAATTATCAACCATGAATTCCACACCTGGTGAAATTATTCTTCAAGAGTGAGGGGAAATACAAAATACTGAAGTAAAGGTATTTTATCTAAAAATAATTTGTTACTAGTGAATCTACGCATAAAGATCAGTTAAAAGAAGTTCATTAAACAGAAGTGAAATTACCAACAAAGAACCTCAGAGCATCAGGAAGGAAGATAACTAGAAAGCAGAATGTTGATACATGCAATGGACTGTTGGCCCCTTGGGACATTTATAAATTATTTTTGATGTTTGAAACAAAAATTAGACTAACATTCAAAAAAACAACACTTAAACATGGAAAAAATGAGAAAAAAGAAACCTAAATGGAAATGAGGTCTCCACATTTAACTAATAATGATAAAATATAGATACCAGCAAATCACGATAAGTCAGGTAGATACACTGGAATACCTAGATTACATAGAATATAATAATGCAGAAAAGCTCAAATCATTGAATAATTAAGTAATAGGGAATCTTAAAAAACTAAGTAGCACACAGGAAGGCAGAGAATGATAAATAGAGGAATAAGAAAACAAACAATACAATAGCTAGTTAAACTTTAACATACCAATACTTACATTAAAGGTAAATGTCATAAATACATCATTCAAAAGAAACAGACTAATAAAATGATTTAAATGACATGAAAAGCATAACCCAAATATATTCTGCCTATATCAAGTGTTAAGTCCAGGAACCTTTATAAAGTTTCAATAAGTCCTTAAGCCACTGCAGCCTTTATGTATTTTTTATAGTTTTCCACTCTTTTCTAATACCTGATATTTTGTCTTTTAAGCACAGTTTGTGTTTCTATTAGGGGGTTATTTCTGTGGATTTTATGGTGTCTTATTCTGTTACATTGTCAGACCTTGGAATAGGTCCAAATAGGAACTGAAGAAAAGTTTGTTTTTTATCCTAAAAATGTGTTAATACATATGCTTTCAACCTATTATAACAGGTCTAAAATAAATTCTATATTTTACAGATATACAAAGCATTTCTCAAGGGGATTTTCTCTTATTAATATTACTTATGACCTTAAACATAATGAAACAAAAACTTCTGGGACAGATATTCTTTCCCTTTCTTTAGTAAACTCCTAACTCTTAGCTTGATACATAGATGATCAACTGGAAATTATGTTTCTCAGACTCCCTCAATAATTCATATAGACAGTGATTAAGTTTCAGCAGATGTGGTTAAGTGAGTAGATGTGGTATGAGCCCCTTCCACATTGGAACTCTGAAAAGGAAAGTATCCTGTGATCTCATAGTCCATTTTCTCATTTCTACTGACTGGAGATTATGAAATCTGGATTCTCTGGCATGCCTGGACCTAAATATATAAACCATATGTTAAAAACCCCAGAGTGTAAAGTCAGAGACAGATCAATGTTTTCTAGGGACTGGAAGGAAGGAGAAACATGGAATGGATGCTAATTAGTGCAGGGTTTCTTTTGGGGGTGATGAAATCACTTTGAAATTAGATTGGTTATGGTTGCATGACCTAAGAATATAATAAATTATATGTCTTAAATATTTAAAGAGAGTCCAAAAAGTTATCAGGTAGCTATACTATAACACAATAAAGATATTAAGTTTTTAACATATATGAAGAATGAATATATCAGACATGAAAGTCAGTATGTTCATCAGAAGCCACTTGATAAGCAATATGTAGTATGTTAGATTATTTGTTCTAATTCTTCATTTATTTGCATAATATTAGTATAAGGTCAAACTATACAAAATTGGCATTTTGGGTAAAGCAAAAATAGTGGAAAAAGGAAAAGTGTTTGTGAGGATTTCATGAAAATAAAAGGGAGTTCAGCAAAGCAAAAGGACCAGGAAGTGGGAAGAGTGGAGGGAGGGGAGAAGTGCTAGGGAGTGATATTGACCAAATTATATGTTTATATGTTATATTGTGTGTGTGTGAACATGTAACAACAAATTCCATCAGCATGTACAACCATAATGCACCAAAAAAAAAAAAAAAAAACATGGAAAGAAAAAAAAAAAAGAAAGAAAGAAACTCAAAGACACCCTTTGGAATTTTGGAATATCATGCGAGAGAAAAATATACTTCTATCTTATTCAAGACTCCACATATAGGGTTTTCTTTATTTTAGGATCTTAGACTTTTACAACTTGAGGAGTACAATAAGCTAGGGTTCAGTGGCACTGGGTGAAAAATCAGAAATGAAGCTCCAAGGGAAATATGTTGTTAAAGACTAAGTTGGTAGGAGATACTACCCTCTAAAGGGCAATCAAGTAGATCAATCTAACATTCCTGGTTGAGAGATCTCAGTCACAGGCCAAGAAAATATTACCTAGTTCAATTCTACATCAAGGTATCACTTGAGAGGAGACATGTATTTGGAGGGATCTCACATAATGGAATGCATTAGAAATCGTTCCAACTGTGATCAGCACAACTATCCAGCCTGTCATTGTTTGTTTGTTTTGTGTGTGTGTGTGTGTGCTCACACTCAATTCTACAAGTTTTGACAACTGCATACAGTGGTGTAATTAGCATCAAATTCAAGAGTAAATAATCCCACAACCACCCCCTCAACCCCAGACACACACACAAAATTTAACCCTTTTCTCTAACCTCAATCCCTGGCAACAACTGTTTTTTTCTATGTCTTAAATTTAGGCAGTTACTTTATTATGATTATTTTCCTCTTATTAATTCCTTCAATCAATGTCATGACCTAGAGGGGAGGTCCTCTTTCCTTGCAAAGATAAAGCCCTGTTGGAAAGTCAGCATACTAACTGTAGGAGAATTGGCATGGGGGGATTTTGGGTCAGTAAATCTGGAGCAGCACTATTAACTTGAGCAAAAAATCCCTCCACTTGCCCAACCCCACCCCTGTCCAGCCTCCTTACCCCCACACACTACAGACAGTGCATGTATGACTGTCAAAATGAACCCAACTATTGTGTGTAACTATAATGTACTAATAACGTCATTTTACAAAGTACCAAGATTGTAGACTCAAAGTAGCATAATATCCTCCTGAAATGCACCAACTCCTAGGAGAATGGTTTCAGGACTGGGGAAGAACCTGTATAGTGCTAACCTGGGATGTCTTTTGTATCAGAAAATAAGGAAATTATGAAAGACATTGTGCAGGCGTCTCCAGACCATATTGCAGAGTAAAATGGCAAATCCCAGAAGTGACAAAGTGTGTAGGAGATAATGGGAAAAGGCTACTTAAGATGAGATAATTTGAGCAATGAATAATAATGAGACCAATGGATTAAAATACACAAAATATATGAGCACCATAATAATGTTTCAGATACTCATATATTGAGCATTCTTGGAGGTTGTTAAGGATACCAAGCCTGTATTCTAAAGATTGGTAAATAAATGGAACAAATCACTTATTAATCTTGCCTTTTCTGTGTGGACCATAACCAAATAGGTGATGAAGGAGTACTCTTTATAGAAGAATCATAGTTAATAAGAGCACAAGTAAGAGTAGTATTCATTTCAAAAAAATTGCCAATTTGAAAATTTAAATAACATTGATAGTAGGGAATAGTTATCAATATTGCTAAAATCATTTAAGAAAAGACTGCTTTGAAATATAAATGAATTTATAAGGCTTATAATATCAGAACACATGGATCAATATTTATATTACTAAAAGCAATATGACCTCTGGTATAATGCAGTAATAAATCAACAGCTCCACATATGAATGACTCCTGCATCCCCTCCCCCAAAAAATATTTTTACCATGAATTTATTTAAGATTTCAATATCTATAAAGTTTACATTAAATAAATCAGAGAGAATAATAATACAAGGTCACTATTTGCAAAATGCATAATAAAAAAGTTTATATGACAATTGAAGATTTTCTTCAATAACTAATTGGTATTTAAAGAGAAGAATGGAACTCTAACAAATTAAGGGTATGTGATCCATACACAATGCATGGGCACACTTAAATCCTCTTATTGGCAAATAAACTATGAAGACATTTTTCAAAACAATGAATTTTGTGAATACAGATTGGCCATCACATAAATTTTAAAAATAATTCTCAATTTTGCATAACTTAAATTTGATTATAATATTAAAAAATCCTTTATCTGTAAGGAAAATTGAAGAATTTATGAGTGAAAAGCAATATTTCAATAAGAGGAAAAAATGAGGAGGTGGGAATTGAAACAAGAATGACAAAATTGAGCAGCTATGAACATTGATGTGGCTGCATCACTGTAGTAATCTGATTTTAAGTCCTGTGGGTAAAGGCCAAGGAGTGGGATAGCTGGGTCAAATGGTAGATCCATTCCAAGTTTTCCAGAGTGGCTACACCAACTTGCACTCCCACCAGCAATGTATGAGTGTACCCTTTTCCCCACATCCTCGCCAACATCTGTTGTTGCCTGTGTTCTTAATAAAAGACATTCTAATTGGGGTAAGATGAAATCTTAAGGTGGTTTTGATTTGCATTTCTCTTAACGAGGGATGTTGAACATTTTTTCATAAATCTGTTGATTGCTTGTAGATCTTCCTCTGTAAGGTGTCTGTTCATTTCCTTGGCCCATTTATTGATTGGGTTATTAGTATTCTGGGTGTAAAGATTTCTGAGCACTTTGTAGATTCTGGAGATTAGTGCTCTATCTGAAGTGTGTGTGGCAAAGATTTTCTCCCACTCTGAAGGCTCTCTCTTCACATTGCTGATTGTTTCCTTTGCTGGTCCTAGGCCAACGTGATGAAGATTTGGACCTATTTTCTCTTCTATTAGGTGCAGGGTCTCTGGTCTAATTTCTCGGTCCTTGATCCATGTTGAATTGAGTTTTTTACAGGGTGAGAGATGTGGGTTTAGTTTCATTTTGCTGCATATGGATTTCCAGTTTTCCCAGCACCATTTGTTGAAGAGGCTGTCTTTTCTCCATTGTATGTTTTTGGCTCCTTTGTCAAGCATGAGATAACCTGTATTTATGTGGGTTTGTCTCTTTGTCCTCTGTTCTCTACCATTGATCTACCTGTCTATTTTGGTGCCAATACCATGCTGTTTTTGTTACTATTGCTCTGTAGTATAGTTGAAGGTCTGGTATTGTGATATCCCCTGCTTTACTCTTCTTGCTAAGGATTGCTTTAGCTATTCTGGGTCTCTTATTTCTCCAAATGAATTTCATGATTGCTTGCTCTATTTCTATGAGGTCCATCACTGAGATTTTAATTGGAATTGCAATGAATTTGTATAGCACTTTTGGAAGTATGGCCATTTTGACAATATTAATTCTGCCTATCCAAGAACATGGGAGATCTTTCCATCTTCTCAGATTCTCTTTTGTGGAACCAACCTAGATGTCCTTCAATAGATGAATGGATAAAGAAACTGTGGTATATATACACAATGGAATATTACTCAGCCATAAAGAAGAATAAAATTATGGCATTTGTAGGTAAATGGATGATGTTGGAGACTATTATGCTAAGTGAGATTAGCCAATCCCAATAATCCAAAGGCCGAATGGTCTCTCTGATAAGTGAATGATGATGCATAATGTGGGGTGGAATGATGGCAAGAATGGAGAAAGGATAGAGAGCATAGAGGGAAGGGAGGGGTGGGGTTGAGGTTGGGGGGTAAGAATAATAACAGTATGTGTGACAGACATCATTGCCCTGTGTACATGTATGAATGTACAGATGGGGTGACTCTACTTTGTGTACAACCAGAAAAACAATTGCTGTACTCCATTTGTGTTCAATGAATCAAAAAATTAAATTAAAAAGAAAGAATAACAAAATATTGGAAAATATTATAAGCCCTAGATAGTTCATTGTATGATTCTCTTTAATTTCATACATTTACTGATTCTGTTTATTAAAGAATATGAAGTATGTTAAGCAGATTATTGCCTTGACAGCCTACAAATATAGTTGAGAAAAAAATTTTACCATTTTTAAACTTTGTGCAGCTTTCAAAATACGTATATTCATTTCTGCTCCTAGTGTGAGTTGAATATAGATGACGTACCAAAAACTTAATTCCTAGAAAAATTAGCATGCTTTATTTTTTATTTTTTTTATTTACTTATTGATTCATTGAATACAAATGGAGTACAGCTATTGTTTCACTGGTTGTACACAAAGTAGAGTCACACCATCTGTGCGTTCATGCATGTACACAGGGCAATGGTATCTGTCACACATTCTGTTATTATTTTTACCCTCCACCCGCCCCCACCCCTCCCTTCCCTCTATGCTAGCTATCTTTCCTCCATTCTTGCCATCTTTCCCCCCCACATTATGCATCATCATTCATTTATCAGAGCATGCTTTAAAGGAGCAAATTTACCACAGAGCGATAGAGATCTGTGTTCCATTGTTTGTTGTTGTTGTTGTTGTTGTTGTTACTTTAAAACCTATATTTAAAAAAACTGATAAAAATTGCACCATGAAGTTTAATTTTAATTTTATTTGTTCTTTTTAGATATACATGACAGTAGAGTTATTTTGACATATTTATACAAACATGGAGTATATCTTATTCTATTTAGGATTCCAGTCCTGTGGTTCAACATGATGTAGTAATTCATTGTGGTGTATTGATGTATGTACTTAGGAATAAGTTGTGTCAGATTTATTCCTCTGTCTTTCCTTTAACTGTCCCCCCTCCCTTCCCTCCCTTCCCCTTTGTCTGATCCACTAAACTTCTATCATTATCCTCCTAACAAGGGCAGTTAGCATTCACATATCAGTCAGAACTTTTAACCTTTAGTTTCCTGGGATTGGCTTATTTCACTTTGCATGGTAGTCTTCAGATCCATGCATTTACCAGCAAATGTCATATTCTTTTTTTTTTAAAGGCTGAATAGTTTTCCATTGTATATAAATTCCACATTTTCTTTATCCACGCGTCTGTTGAAGGGACCCAGCTTGGTTCCCCTTGTGAATTGAGTAACTATCAACATTGTTGTGTTTGCATCATTGTAGTGTACTGATTTTAACTCCTTTGGATATATATCAAAGTGTGGGATAACTGAGTCAAATGGTGGTTCCACTCATAGTTTCTTAAGGAATCTCCATTCTGCTTTCCAGAATGATTACACTGGTTTGCAATCCCACAAGCAATGTATGAGTATAACCATTCCCCCACATCCTTGCCAATATTAGTTATCTGTATTCTTCTTTAAAAAAAATAATTAAAAATGTTTTTGGTTGTTAATGGGCCTTTGTTTTATTTATGTGCAGTGCTGAGAATTGAACCCAGTGCCTCACACATGCTAGGTAAGTGGTCTACCACTGAGCTACAGCCCCAACCCTACTTGAATTCTTGATTGTTGTCATTCTGGTAGGAGGAGTGAAATGAAATCTCAGGGTAGTTTTCATTTCTTCTTCTCTAATTGTTAGAGATATTCAACATTTTTTCAAATGTTTATTGACCATTCATATTTCTTTCTCTGTGAAGTGCCTGTTCAGTTCCTTTGCCCATATATTGCTTGGGTTATTTGATTTTTTTTTTGTTTAGTTCTTTGCAAATCCTGGAGATTAATGCTCTATCTGAGGTGCAGGTGGCAAATATTTTCTCCCATTCTGTAGGCTGTTTTCACACTCTTGATTGTTTCCTTTGCTATGAAGATTTTTAGTTTGATAACATCCCCTCTATTGATTCTTGATTTTATTACTTCTTGCACTTTAGAAGTCTTATTGAGAAAATCGGTTACAAACTGACATGATGGAGAGTTGAGTTGACATTTCCTTCTAGTAGGCACAGGGTCTCTGCTCTAATGCCTACATCCTTGATCCACTTTGTGTTGAGTTTTGTGCAGGATGAGAGATAGGTGACAAATTTCATTCTGGGTTCACATGGGTTACTAGTGTTCCCATCACCATTTGTTGAAGAGGCTACCTTTTTTTCCAAAGCATGTTTATGGCACCTTTGTCTAGTATGAGATAACTATATTTATGTGAGTTTGTCTCAGTATCTTTGATTCTGTTCCACTGGTCTTCATGTCTGTTTTGATGCTGTTTTTCTAACTGTAGTTCTGAAGTATAATTTAAGGTCTGGTATTGTGATGCCTCTTCCTTTCCTTTTCTGACTAAGGATTCTTCTGGCTATTCTGGGCCTCTTATTTTTCAAAATGAATTTCATGACTGCTTTTTCTGTGAATGTGACAGTTTCCTAAATTTCTCTTTCAGCTGATTCATCATTGTTGTATAGGAATGCAATTGAGTTATGGGTGTTAATTTTATATTGTGGTAATTTGCTGAATTTGTTTAGAAGTTCTAAAAGATTTCTGGTGGGGTTTTTGGGTCTTATATATATAGAATTGTGTTGTAACAAATAGGGATAGTTTGAGTTCTTTTCCTAGACATAGCCTTTTAATTTCTTTATTTTGCCTAATTGCTCACTTTAGAATTTCAAGGACTATGTTGAATAGAAGTGGTGAAAGAGGGTTTCCTTATCTTATTCCAATTTTTAGAGGGAAAGCTTTCAGTTTTTCCCTGTTTAGAAGGACGTTAGCCTTGAGTCTAACATATATAGCTTTTACAATATTGAGGCAAGTTCCTACTATCCCTGGTTTTTCCAGTGTTTTGGATATTAATGGATGCTAGATTTTGTCAAATGCTTTTTCTTCATTTATTGTGATAATCTTGTGATTCTCATCATTAAATATATTGATGTGGTGAATTATATTTATTGATTTCTGTACATTGAACCAACATTGCATCCCTGGGATAAGCCCCACTGGATCATGGTGCACAATCTTTTTAATATATTTTTGTATGTGATTTGCTAGCATTTTTAGGAATTTTTGCATCTATGTTCATCAGGGTATTGGTTTGAAGTTTTCTTTCCTTGATGTATTTTTGTCTTGTTTTAATATCATGATGATACTCACTTCATAGAATGAGTTTAGAAGTGTTCCCTCCTTTTATATTCCATGGAATAATTTAAGGAAGATTGGTGTTCTTCTTTAATGATCTGGTAGAACTCAGCTGAGAATCTGTCTGGTCTTGGACTTTTCTTTGGTAGAGTTTTTTTTTTTTTAATTTGTTCTTATTAGTTATACATGAGAGTAGAATGCATTTACACATTTTGATGGATCATACATAAATGGAGTGTAATGATGGTGTTTTCAAATTCATTGCTTGAACTCAATATGTTTAAATATTCTATGTCCTCCTGGTTCAGTTTGGGTAGGTCATAAGTCTCCAGAAATTTGGCAATGTTTTTGCAATTTTCTATTTTATTGGAGTATAAATTTTCAAAATGTTTTCTGATTATCATCTGTATTTCAGTAGTGTCTGTGGTGATAATTCCTTTTTCATCACAAATTTCAGGGATTTCATTTTTTCTCTCTTTCACTTGGTTAACTTAGCTAAGGGTTTAACAATTTTACCTATTTTTTCAAAGAGCCAAATTTTGTTTTTCTTATTTTTCAATTTTTTAAAATTTATTTCGTTGATTTTAGCCTGTCTTCCACTGCTTTTGGTGGTGATTTTTTCTTTTTTTTCCAGGGTCTTAGATGTAATATCAGGGAATTTATTTGGTGACTGTCTATTCTTTTAATGAATGAGGTCAATGCACTGAACTTTCCTCTTAGAACCTCCTTCCTTGTGTCACAAAGATTTTGAAATGTTGTGTTGCTATTCTCAATTAACTCTAAACATTTTTAAATTTTATCTCTGATTTATTCTGCTATCAATTGATCATTCAGTAGCATATTAGTGTCTAGGCGATAGTTTCTATTTTTTTATTTTATTATTGATGTGTAATTTCATTCTACTATGATCTCATATAAAGCATGATATCATCTTTATTTTTTGTATTTGATAAGAGTTGCTTTGGCTTAAGATATGGTCCATTGTAGAAAATTATTCATGTCCTGCTGGGAAGAAAGTGTATTCAGTCATTGATTGATGGAATATTCTCTATGTCAGTTGTCTAAATTATTAATTGTATTTTTTAGTCCTATAGATTCTTTATTCAGTTTTTGTTTGTACAATGTATCCAGTGTTGGGAGGGGCATGTTAAAATTATGCATTATTATTGTGTTATGATCTGTTCGATTCTTGAAATTGAGAAGGGTTTATCTGATGTATGTACATGCTCCATTGTTTGGGGCATAGATGTTTGGTTGTTATTTATTGTTATTTGATTCCTTCAAGCAGTATGAAATGTCCTTCTTTTTCTCTTCTCAGTAACTTCGACTTGAAGTCCACTTTATCTGATGTGAGAATAGAAACATCTGCTCGTTTACCAGATCGATGTGAATGATGCGATTTTTTTGCCATATTTTACCTCCAGTCTGTGGATGCCTTTGCCTATGAGATGAGTCTATTTGAGGCAGCATATTGTTTTTCAGTTTGGTTGTTTGGTTGGCTGGTTGGGTTTTTTTGTATCAGGGATTGAACTCAGGGGCAGTCATCCACTGAGCCACATCCCCAGTCCTATTTTGTATTTTATTTTGAGACAGGGTCTCACTGAGTTGCTTAGTGCCTCGCCATTACTGAGGATGGCTTTGAAATCAGTATCCTCCTGCCTCAGCCTCCAGAGATGCTGGGATTACAGGAGTGCACCACCACAATCAGCTGAGACAGTATACTGTTATCTGCCATTCTGCCTGTCTCTACCTTTGGACTAATGAGTTTAAGCCGTTTACATTCAATGTTATTATTGAGAAATGATTTTTATTCCCTGTTATTTTGATTTATTTCTGGTGTTTAATTTGTATTTGCTTCTCCTTTTATTGACTATTGTTAGTGTGTAATTCCTCCATTTACCAATTTTTAATTTTATTTTTCATTTCCTCTTCATGAAATATTTTATTAAAATTTGTAGAGCAGTCTTTCTAGTTGTGAATTCTTTTAACTTTCGTTTCTCATGGAAGGTTTTTATTCCATCATCAAATCTGAAGCTTAAAGTTGCTAGGTATGGTATTCTTGATTGGCATCCATTTTCTTTCAGAGCTTGGTATCTATTATTCCAAGGCATCCTAGCTTTTAGGGTCTGGGTTGAGAAATCTGTTCAGATCCAGGTTGGTTTTCCTCTCAATGTGACCTGTAGATTTTCTCTAGCAGCCTTTAAATTCTATCCTTATTCTGCATGTTAGGCATTTTCATAATAATGTGCCTTAGTTTGAGTCTGTTGTAGTTTTGTATATTTGGGGCCCTGTAAGCCTCCTGTATTGGATTTTCCATTTCATTCTTAAAGTTTGGGAAATTTCTTAATATTATTTCATTGAAAAGATTGTATATTCCTTTGGTTTGTATTTCTGAGCCTTCGTCTATCCCAAAAAATATTAAGTTGGTCTTTTCATTTTATTCCATATTTCTTGAAATTTATGTTCATGGTCTCTTAAATCTTTTCTGCATAGTAAACTTTGTTTTCAAAATTATATATTTTGTCTTCATTTCCTGAAACTCAATCTTTCAAATGGTCTAGTCTGCTGATGATACTTTCCAATGAATTTTTAATTTTATTATTAATTTTTTTTCAAGGATTTTCATTTAATTTTTTTAAGAATTTCTCTTTATTGAAGTAATCTTTTACGTCATGTATTTTCTCTCTAATCATTCCCTATATCATTTTTTACATCAAAGATCAGTTTAACTATGGACTTTCTAAATTCCTTCTCTGACATGTCTTCCACTGTGGTGTTGGTGGATTTGTTATTTCTATTTTGGTTTGTTTCCAGTGATTTGTTCCATTGACTTTTCATGTTGTTTGTGTGCCCACCCATATAACAGTGTGGATCTGAAGCAGGAGAGTATCTACCCTGTGAAATTACAGTGTCCCCACAGGTTTCCACTACCTCACAGTTCAGGGAGAGACAAAAAATAACAACAAACATTACAAACTATATGCAGCAATAAAGCAAATAGTTCCTACTATGACATTTACAATGTTAATTGTCACAATAAACAAATGATATCATCAGCTTTGTGGATATTAAAAACAGTAAGTTTGTAAAAGTGTTTGCAATTTCAGAAGGTGAACAGAGAGAACAGAAGAGATGTAGGATGTGAAGATTATGAGGGAGGATGAGTGAAAATAGAAGTAAAAATGTAAAGGAAACACAAAAGAGAGAATAATAGAATGTAACTGTTAGAATAATAGAATTTGACTGTTAGCAGAAGAAAAGAGAAAAAGAGAATCAAGGAAAACAGCTAAGTGAGAGAAAAAAAAATACAAAACGAAACCAAAATAGACTAATCAAACATCCCAGTCCTCAAAAGACTAAAACATGAAAAATAAGTGCCATCAAAAAATACTAGAAATGAGGAAACAGAGACTAATATCTATAAGTGTGCATGAACTACTCAACTCACAATTAAACAGTAAAAAAAGTTACAATGAAATGCTAAGGAATGTTTACCATTAGAGTGGTCAAAAATTTTTAATGAGAATCACTGTTCATTTTCCCAAATGTCCTTCTCTTTCTTCTTGAGATATGTAGTGTTTACAAAGTTATGGCCACAGGCTGTCAAATCCTTTCTCTTTTTGAGTTGTTCATCAAATTGCCAGTTGGAGTTTAGCTCAGCTTCCCCTCTTGGCCATGTTAGGTGAAGTGCGCTGGCATATGATGTCTGCTGCACCCTCGGGGTGCAGCCACTTTAGTGTTCTGTGAGAGTAGTTCCCATAGGTAGAGTTCCTGAAGGCAGGGTTTAGGCCTGGGGAGGTCCCAGGTTCTTCACTTAACAGCAATTACTCTGAAGATTTTAAATAAGTGCACCTCCAGGGCCTAGCAGCTGCCAGTAGTACCTGCCAGGAGATTACACCCCAGGAATCTCCCCTGGGTTCCACTTTGTGCTGGAGGATACAATCATTTGTCCCCTCCATCGCCCACAGTCCCTGCCTTTCCTGGACTCTAGGGTTCAATCCCCAAACTCAATCACTCTGCCCCTGCCTTTTGGGATTACCAACCAGGTGCAGTGCTCCAAGCTGCTTTTGCAAGCTGCAAACTTAAGGGGGAGGGGAAATTGGGTAGGTTTCCATGATCCTTATTCTTCTGTGTAAAACCCTCTCCACAATTGACTTTCTCTTGGTCTCTTAGGCACTCTCAATGACATGCAGCATGGTTTTGTGAAGCCTGCTTATTGGATCTAGTTCAGGTTTGCCAGGACTCAGCACCCACAGCTGCTGGCCCCTGCCATGTGGCCACAAGATGGCTCCATCCTCTGTTCTCTCCCAGGCAGCTGGGAGAGTCTCGGCTTCTTTCCCAATGAGTGTATTGTGCAGCACATCTTCTGGGTCATTCCAAAAGTATCTTTGATCTTTGATCTTTCCATACTACTACACACCACAGGACTTCTAAAAATGTGGGTTGCCTTTGTTCTGCTATTCCTCCACTTTGCTTTTGAAGGGCCTCCTCTGGCAGGTACCGGCAGAGGTGGAGGGGTGGGGGATTTCTTCCTTATTCTATTTATATCCAACCTCCTGACTCCCTGATCTGCTTTGAATATTCATTATTAATTGTCAGTAAAGTTTCCCCCCTCTTTTTTTTCACATATCTTACTGTGAAGCTGCCTACCCGCTTTCTTGGTTTCACACATGAAGCAGCTAGGAAAGTGACTGCCTCTATTCTGCCACCTTGACCATTCTGTTCCAATGCTTTATAGGAATGCTGGCATCAATAATTTCACTCAATGATTCTCAAACTTTTGGTCCTTTTTCACTCTTATAACTTTTAGGAAAACCTACGGATCTTTTATTGTGCATTATGTTTATGTTTATTCAGTATTAAAATTAGCAAATTTTTATAATTTTATGTTAAAAAACAAGAACACACATTTTGTTATTGAAAAGGATGTTTATGAAAAATAACTATATTTTTTAAAAATTGGTGAGTAAACTGGCATTGCTGCCTGTTTTTGAAGCTTTCCTGATAGGTAACATAATTAGGTAACTAGATTCTTGTATTGGTTAGTGCATCAAATCTGAAATAATACACTGTTTAAAGTGGATGAAGAAAATTAAGTTTCACATAGATACACAGTCTGAAAATGGAAGATCATCTGAATAGTCTTTTTAGATAATCATAGCTCTTCTTTGATATTACACTAAAGCCAGTGAGGCAAGAGTTACTTAAAGATTAGTTGTAATGCGAAATTAATTAATTTTTAATTCTCAACTACTTTCAAATTCATTTGTCTTTTATTTTGTATGGTTCTTTCACTCATGCCTAATTTTATTATACTACTTCATGGACATTTGGAAAATGTCATTTTACTGAATTATGTATTCCAAAGTTGGCACACTTTATAATACAATATTAATAATCACATTTATCATAACCACCAACCCTATCAGAAAAGTTTATGTATTAGAAAGTTTCCAAGCTTACAGTGGAAAATTCAAGTGTTTCAAAATGTTAAATTTTACTTGAAGTCACAAATTTTATCATTGACAACAAAAATGTTCAGTTGTTTTTCTTGAAATGGCAGGTTTATTTTGTTTATTTTCAATAAAATATCATCCAAGTACTCAAGTATTCAAGTGTTACAGAATGAACTTCCTTGTCTGAAGATACAGAATCTGAAATTTCAACTCCAAAATCCAAAACTTTTGAGTACCAATATGACATCACAGATGGAAAAAGCCACACATGTCCTCATGTGACAGGTTTCTGTCAAAACCCAGGTATATTAAAAATATTGTATAAAATTATGTTTTAGTTATGTGTATAAGGTGTATGTGAAAAATGAATGAATTTCATATTTAGAATTGGGTCTAAAATACCAAGAATTTCACATGTAGAATTGGGTCCAAGATACCTCCTTATATATATATGCAAATATTTCAAAATCTGCAAAAATCTGAAATACTTCTGGTCCCAAGCAGATGCCTGAAATAACCATAGTTTGCATGCCAATTGTTCTTTCAATTAAGTTGATATTTCACAAAAGATAGAAGGAAATATATATATATAGCTACAGAGAGAGAATAAAAGAGAAAGATATAAAAAAAGAAGCAATTCATTCCTCTCAAAACTCAAAAGAATCACACAAATGTTTTTGTTAGACAGAATCATCAAACTTTGGTATGCATCAAAAGTGTTTTATGCATACTTCACATTTAATCAAACAGAATATTAAAAACTCCTACAAAAGAATTGACATTTAATAAAATCAGTAACTTAGCTTCATCAGGAAATTCTTAAGGGTAACTGGCACTTCCATTACTATGAATGGATATCAGTGAAGAATATGATTACTAGTACATTTTAGAGCCACTGCCCGATTCTTGCTAAAGTGTCAGCAGTTTCACCTAACACAAACATAAATAGCACAGTAAAAAAGGTAAACAATACGTATGACTACAGTGTGGCCCTCAAGGATGTCTGAAATGATCTGAAAGATCTCTCTGGGCCCTCAAGCCATGGTCAAGCTTGAACATATTATTTCAGTTTCTTCACGTACATATTACAATTATTAATGATCTTAATGTAACACAGGAATGAGTAGACAAAAGTCAGGCATCTGTGGGATTTTCAGACTTATTAAGTCATTAACTGCGTCATGTCCAAGTTTTCAAAGGAAACTGTCACCAATGTAAGATTGCTTATTCATATTGTTTTGATTTCCTCAAAAGAAGAGATACAGTATGCTGAATTCTACCTGCTAGGTATTTGGAAACTTGAAAGAATTAATTTAATTTGAAGGAGGGGAGGATAGAAAGGTAAAGTACTGAGAAAGGTAAAATGCTGATCAAATTATGCTATGTACATGTATGTGTACATGAATCCCACTATTATATATAAGTACAATGCACCAATAACATTTTTAAATATTCATTTTTATTTTTAGATCATTTTGATTTCATATGCAGCTATAAGAAGTAATATAGAGAAAAATCCTATGCCCCTCCAAGTTCCCCACCAGTAATACCTTGCAAAATCTAGTACAGTATCACAGTTGGATAATGACATGGACATACTCAAGATAAAGAGCATTTCCATTATAAAGATCCTTTTATGGTCATACACCTTGCCTTCCCCTACTCAAATTCTGGCATTACTAACCTTCATTTTTGTAATTGCATCCTTTCATGGATTTTACATAAATACCATTATACAGAATGCAGACATTTGAAATTGACTCTTTTTTTTTTTTTTGCTCATCATGTCTTGCTGTGAATTCATCCAAGTTGTTGCTTTTGTCAACATTTCCCCAACAGGTGTGAGGGGTGGACCTTGCAGGAAATACTTCATTAAAACCAAGTTTGGTGGTACATGCCTGTAATTCCAGCAGCTTGGAAGGCTGAGGCAGGAGGATCCCAGGTTCAAAGTCAGCCTCAGCAACTTGGTGAGGCTGTAAGCAACCTAGTGAGACCCTGTCTCAAAATGAAAATAAGAAAGGTCTGGTGATGTGGCTTAGTGGTTAAGTGCCCTTGGGTCCAATCCCTGGTACAAAAAAAAAAAAAAAAAGAAAAGAAAAGAAAAGAAAAGAAAAGAAAAGAAAACAATTGCCCATTTAATATTAGTCATTTGAAGGCTCAGAAAATAGATTGAGAAACTTGTCTTAAAACACATTAAACTTTTAATCATCAAATTTGAAACATACATTCTTTTCTGACTATGTGGGATAGGTTTAAAATTTTTTGGAAGAATAAATGTGAAGGACTGGGGATATAGCTCAGAGATAGAACTCTTTTTGATCCCTAATACTGCAAACAAAGAAGAAGGAGGAGGAGGAGGGGAAGAGAAAAGATCATGTCATTTGTCACATACATACCACTCTTCACATTATGGTTCAATGGGAACTGATCTGTTACCCCTGTTCTTGCACTTACCCCACTGTATTTAAAATTGTCGTGTTTATATGTCTGCCTCTTCCAACAGACTCTAAGTTCCTCCAAGGCAGAAAATATATTATATTTTATTTTATTTCTCTTTGACAGCTCAGGGTCCAAGATAGAGCTCGCCTTGAGCTTCTTAATGTACTTTCAATAAATATTTGTTTAACTGTACGGAATTATGGGTTCAATTATGGGTCCAATTTAACATGTTTTTCTGATGCTGCCTCTTGCCCAATGTGTGCAGATCAAACACCAAAGTCTCACTCTCTCCATTTTTAAAGGAAGATAAACAAGCATCTTTGTCCTGACTCCTAGACTGTGACATCAACTAAACCTATACATGGTGTCTATAAATGCACGCGACAAAACTGAAATAAATCTTAATTTATGACTTTAAAAAATAATTTGATCCTTTCTCTTACTGAGCAGGAATCTATATGTGGATGTACCACAGTTTAATTCACCATTTGAAGGGTTTTGGGGCACTTTCTGGTTTGAAGTTCTTTTTTATAAAGCTGCTATGAATGTTCATGTACAGATTTTTGTTTGAACATATCTGTAAGATAAATATCCAGTGCTAAAATCACAGGGTGGTATGACAGTTGCAGGTTTAGTTTTTAAGAAACAGTCAACCTGTTTTTTGAACTGGCTATACCATTTTATACCTCTACTAGCATTACATAAATGATCCCATTTCTGTCCATGCTTTCCAGCATTTGGTGATGTTGCCATTATTTATTCTATAGCCATTCTAACAGATGGGCTATGATGTCACATTGTGGTTTTAATTTGTAAATATTAGATGAGGTTTATTTCCATAGGTCTCGAAGGCTCAGTTCATTTCTTCCCAGACTCTTTTCTCTCTGTTGTTCAGAGTGAACAATTCTGCTTTTTTTCTTTCTTCTTTCTTTCTTTCTTTCTTTCTTTCTTTCTTTCTTTCACCTTATTGATTGTTTTCCTGTCCCCTTCGTTGTGCACTTGTGCCACTGGAATCCATGCTTATTTATTCAGTGCTTTGATTGCTTTTTCTGGATTTGACTATGCTTCACTGATAAAAAATATAAAAAATTATTTGTGAATAAGGATATGCTTTTTTAAATGTTGAAAATGGAATAGATGTAAAATCTTTTTTTTTTTTTTAGCTTAGAATGAATGAGGACTGCTGTTCTTGTCACTGGAGGAAACAGACCATCAAAGCAGAAGACAGTCTGGGAGTTACCTGAAGGACTCCCAATTAGGATTTTATGTCAGTTGGGGACATATTGGGGCCACCAGTACTTAAATTTAAAACATTACACCTTGCTATCTGAAAACCATGGTAGTATTTCAATCCAACACCAGGCATTAATTCATTTTAATGGAAAAATGTATCAAAGAAACACAAGACTAATTCCTCTTGAAACAGATGAAGGAAGGGGAGAGTCTGAACAGAAGCTTCCATCAAACACTTGCACATCCAGACAGCTTGATGACAGCACCAGAAACCAACTGGAAAGGAGGATGTGAAGGAGAAGGAGAAAGGCCACAGGAAATGCTCACTTGGGAGGGGTGAGGTGCTGCCCCATGGCTTTGCAACAATGCACACCCATGTGACCACGAACAAAGTACCCTTTCCCTTGTCCACTAAATAAAGAGCAGGAATTTTAAGACCCTCCACAGTACTACCTGTCTGGCTTCACAGTCTTGCACCAGGTCTGAGTAGAATAAGCTAGAAATGTTTAAATAACAAATGAGCAATTACTATTTATGACAGGAAAAGGAATAGGAAATTCCATTTTACTTGATCCCAGTTGAAACTTGATTTTCACATTAATGCCTTGATCAAAGGCATTTCTACTCAAAATTGTCTCCTTTGGGTAAAATGTAAAATTAAACATTCTTTAAAAGGCGAACCTAATGAGAAGTCAAGAAAAGTCATTCCTTTGATTAAACACTATACATTGAGGATAATTCATGAATCTGCCTACCCTTCCCTAATCCTACACAGAATTAATTAATGCTTCTGCAGTAAAAGTCTGTGGGGGAAAAAACTTTGACAAAGACCTTGCCAGTGCATAGGAAGTTAAACGCAAAGCCTCTGCTCTTGTGAATCTTCATCTGGAGAAGCTGCACTTCAGTTTTAAGTAACTATCATCCTATAGTAGGTCACAGAGTTTCTTTAATGTTTCTTGGGCAAGAATAACAAGTTTTTTAAATTAATTTTTCAATTACTCAGAATATTATAATGAGTGAAAAGAAAGAGCAGGCCAAACTTTTGCAGCAATGTATTTCCAAAGAAGGAATTGCATCCAATTGTTAATAATGTTTAGTTTGATTTTTGAAGTCTGGAATTAAGTTTCACGTTGACATTTTAAAGAACCTTCTAAATATTTTTTCAAGAGTAGGAAGAGAGCTGGGCATGGTGGCAGACACCTGCAATCTCCATGTTTCAGGAGACTGAGGTGGAGGAAAGAAAGTTGGAGACCAGCTTCAAAACTTACTGAGGCTCTTAGCAACTTAGAGAAAGCCTGTTTCAAAAAAAATAAAATAAAAAAGGGATGGGGATATAACTCAGTGGTCTAGTGTCCCTGAGTTCAATCTCCAATACAAAAAGATGAAAAAAAATGAGTAGGAGAACACAGAATTTAACTTTCAAAGTACAGAGAAGATGAAATCTGGTTAAATAGCTCCATTTGAGTCAAGTCAGAAAAGCACTGTCTAGTAACTCATGGGCTAGCACTAGAAAAGATCTTTCATGCACATTATGCACATTTGTTGATGTGCTTACTATAAACACAAGGCAAAAATATTTCAAAGTTAAGAAAAATTGAGGATTAGATGATTTGGTTGACTTGCTTCTATTTAGCAGTAATAAGTGATGGAAATAAGAATCACATCTAGGAATCAAGATTCATGAAAATCAAACAGGGATTAGAGGAGAAAAAATGAGGAGCAACATACAGCCATTTGATATCTTCTATGACTATACTGCTCCCCTTTCACATGTTTGATCCTGTCATTCTGTTGGACAAGTTCAACTTTACTCATGGATGTCATTCTCAGGGATCCCTAGAAAGTCTTGGTGCTTCTTCCTCTGCAGCTCAATACAGATGCTCCTTGACTTATGAGCGGATTATATCTGATGACTCCATCATAAGTTGAAAATAAAGTAAGTCAAAAATGCATGTAGTTTGTACACCTAACCCTACTGGACATCACAGCTTCACAGCACAGTCCACTGAAGAGCAGCAGTTGCTCACCCTTACTGCATGGCTGACTGGCAGCTGCAGCTCATGGGCTGCTGTTCAACATCACACAAGAGAAGATTCTTTCACATAACAGTAGTCCCGAAAAGGTCAAAATTCACGATTCATAATGCAGCTTCTATTGAACAGAAATGGGTTTTGCATGATCATGAAGTCAAAAAATCTTTAAGTCAAAATATGGTAAATTGGGGGCCAACTATAGAATTCCATACTATTCCATACAATTCCAACTATTGAATTCCATCTTTGTTAATTACCTAATTATCTTTCTTAGGCTTTAATCTTTTGATCCCACCAGGAATGAGAGATTCATCATTAGTAATTGTCATGGTTTGAATGTGAGGAGTCCTCTAAAAGCTCCTGTGTGAGACTATACAAGAAGGTTCAGAGGAGAAATGATTGGGTTGTGAGAGTCTTAACCCAATCAGTGAATTAATCCCCTGAAAGGGATTAACTGAGTGGTAATTGAAGTGGTAGGGTGTGGCTGGAAGAGGTGAGAATTGGGGGTGTGGCTTTGGAGTATATATTTATATCTGGCAAATAGAGAGCTCTCTCTCTGCTTTCTGATGTTCATGTGAGCTGCTTCCCTCCACCTACTCTTCTGCCATGTTGTTTTGCCTTACCTTAAGCCCCAGGGAATGGAGTCTGCTATCTATGGACTGAGACCTCTGAAACCATGAGCCCCCAAATAAACTTTTCCTCCTGTATAATTGTTCTGGTAGGGTCCTTTAGTCACAGCAGGGAAAGGGCTAACTAAAACAATAATTTTATCAGGATTTACTTCAAGGTGGCATAGAGAGGAGCACTGAGAACAGGGTTAGATGAGGCATAGGAAGAGAGAGTATGAGATCACTGAGAATAGGAGGTGGGATCAGGAAAGGAGCAGAGTGCCACTGGGAAGCAAAGGGCAAAGTGTAGAGCAGAGCTGTCATGACTGCTACACGAAATCAAAATCCATCGGAATCATGCCTAGAACTTCTCTCTTCCTTTGGTTCTCAGTGTAGAAAAAGAGAACATGAATAAAAGCAGGAGATATGAGGATTTCAGGGCTGCAGTATTTTACGAGTTTACTTAAGTAGAGTTAACTAAGGGTTTCCAAAAGTCCAAGACATATTCCTACCTTAAGTTACTACTTTTGTTCCAGTATTTCTAAGTAGACAAGAAAGACATCTGTCTGGGACAGATGTTGATCTAAGTGATTGCCCCTCTATGAACTCTTAACTACCTGAAGGGCACAGTGCTAAATTCCTTAAGAACATTAACATGTGCAATCATTTCAACAACCCTGTGGAACAGATTATCCATACTCAACAATGATACATGCAGACATTTTAAGCAAAGAGGTGAAATCCTTGTCTTGAATATATCAAGTGATTGCTTTAGTCTATTGAGGCTGCTATAACAAAATATCATAAAGTAGTAGCTTATAAACAACTGATATTTATTTTTCACAGTTCTGGAGACCGAGAACTCTAAGATCAAGGCACCAGCAGAATTAATGTCTGGTGTGGGCCCAGATTTGATGCACAGATGGTCATTTATAGTGATTTTTTTTTTCCTATAATGTTATCAAATGGCAGAAGGAGTAAAAGTCTTTCTTGACCTTCCTTTATTAGGGTATTAATCTCAGTCATGAGTGTTCTGCTTCACAGAATTCTATCAGATCTTGTAGGCCCTGCCTCCAAATGCCATCACTGTGTGGGTTAGGATTTTAACATGTGAACTTGAGGAGGACATGAACTTTCAAGCCATAGCATATTTGAGTGACAATTTGAAGTCAACTCTTTGAAAGTCAAAAGACTTACAGATTGACCTTTGCATTTAGAAATGCTTCCTTTGGAAAAAGGATGGAGAGGGCATTCGTAGGAATATCAGCAATTATAACTTAGATGCAGTGACTGTTAGTTACATCAAGAAATAGGCAAAGCACTGTATATGAATTTTCATTAAATCTACACTCAGTTTTCTTAGATAGGAATTACAACTTTGTCATTTTACTGATGAGGAAATAGAGGCAGAGAAAGTGAACAACTTTCCAGATGGTAGAATAGAAGTTCTAACTAGCACAATTTATTCCACCAGTTTTATTCCTGCCAATTAGGAGTCAAAATAAATGATAATTCAACAGGAATGTCTAAAAAGGATGCTATTATGAATATATTCTTGAAAGAAATCCTTCATGCAACTGATGAATTTGTCATTTCCACCAATATTTATATAAATCTGTATACCTGTGTAGACTATCAAAACCATGACACCTTTGAAAATTAGTAAGGATAAAACATTTGATCACACTTATTGAAAATCATTACTGAAATATATGAGCTAGGAAACTGAATAGACACTTCACAGAAGAAGATATACAATTGATCAACAAATATATGAAAAAAATGTTCAACATATCTAGCAATTAGAGGAATGCAAATCAAAACTATTCTAAGATTTCATCTCACTCCAATCAGAATGATAATTATCAAGAATACAAGCAACAATAAATGTTGGCAAGGATGTGGGGAAAAAGGTATACTCATACATTGCTGGTGGGAGTGAAAAATGGTGCAATTATGGAAAGAAGTATGGAGATTCCTCAGAAAACTTGGAATGGACCCACCTTTTGACCCAGTTATCCTGCTCTACTCCTCTGTTTATACTCAAAGGACTTAAAATCAACATATTAGAGTGAGACAGCCACCTCAATGTTTATGACAGCTCAATTCACCATAGCTAAAATATGGAACCAACCTAGATGCCCTTCAACAGATGAATGGATAAAGAAACTGTGAGATATATATATGACATATATATATGATGGAATATTACTCAGCTTTAAAGAATAATGAAATTATGGCATTTGCTGGTAATTGGGTAGAGTTAGAGAATATCATGCTCAGTGAAATAAGCCAAACCCAAAAAAACAAAGGCTGAATGTTTTCTCTGATATGTGGATGCGAATTAACAATAAGGAGGGAAATAGGGAAGAATAGAGTTACTTTATATTAGGTAGAGGGGAATGATGGAGAGGAAGAGGTATGGGGATAGGAAGGATAGCAGAGTGAAACAGATATTATTGCCTCATGTACATATATGACTGCATGACTGATATGATCCTACAATATGTATAATCATAAAAATGAGAAATTACACTCCATTTATGTATGGCCTCTCAAAATGTATAGATGCATTCTGCTGCCATGCACAACAAATTAGAACAAATTTTAAAAATTAATGAAAAATTTAAATAACACCAAAAAAGGATGCTTTGCCAAGTGACCCTACCTATATTTTACTGAGATATTTCTGATTTTATAACTAAATATAAGATCTTAATTTTAAGAATCAGCTTTTCACCTGGTCCTGAATTTTTTTAAAATTGACTGATCCTTTTGAAATTTTTATGAAACTCTTACTTCATGGTCAAAATATTAAGAATCTTTTTTTTTTTGTGTGTGTGTGTCATGAAGATATTTATTGAAATGTCAGAACTCACTACAAGTGTCAGATAGCGAGACCATAGAGAATTAACCACAATAAATAAAGTACCTAAGTTCAAAAATTAAGAGTGTAAAACTTAAAAGTTATCTTAGGACTTTTCACGCTGTTTTTTATTCTTGTAAAAGATCTATGTTTTAAAATTGAAAACAATATCCAGTAATATCAAGAAATAAAATATAGATATATGTAAGATTTCAAAGACATTATGCTCAGAGAAATAAGCTAGACACAAAGGACCAGTATTATATAATTTTCTGTATATGAAACTAATATACACTATGAAACTATACAGAAAATAGATCTGCAATTTCTTAGATAGGAGCATAATTTGATAGGAAATGGGCAGTTGGATATGTTTTGAGGTGATGGAATATTCTTCAAATAAATTGTGATGATTGTTGTACCAGTATATAAATAGTTCAATTTAAAAAAAATCAGGAAATACTATCAATACTCATAAAGTCCTACAATATCTTCATATATCACTTATTCAAAACTTCCTCATTCAGTATCCTACCAGGTAACATAATTCCCAACACCTGATTTCATCTCTGCACTTTCAACATTGCCCTTCAGATTCACTGGGCACCGTGAAAGCCATCAAAACAACTCCTGACTCAGGATCTTGCATTTTCTGTTGACTCTGCTGGGTTGGGCATTTCTTCAGATAGTTGTGTGGCTCAGAGGAGACACATTAAAAAAAGACTTTCTTGATGCCCCACACCCTTTCCATTTTGGTACCAGGGACTAAACCCAGTGGCACTTAACCACTGAGCAACATCCCCAGTTTTTATTTTTATTTTTGTTTATTTCTCTTTGAGACAATGTCTTGTTAAATTTCTTAGGGCCTCCTAAGTTGGCAAGAGTGGCATGGAAATTGAGATCCTCTTTCTTTGGCCTCAACAATTGCTGGAAAATACAGGCACAGCACCACTGCTTCCAGCCCCCAAAACCCTTTCAATCTTTTGTTTTTACTATTCATTTATTATTCAAGAAAGATGGAATGCCGATAATATCTGAAAATCCATGTAGATAATGGAGCTATAGAGGTGAATAAAAGAGTCCCCAGTCTTATGGAATCTGTGTTTTAAGTGAAGAAGATGTTTTTTAAGCCAGTAAACAAAAAAGTATGTTTTACAAGGTAAATTGAGTCATAAAGGAAAAGAGAGGTAACTGAAAAGAATCTTTTATAGTACTTTTTCTTTACTGAAATCCTAGGAACTCTACCTTCTGCCCTGCTCTTCCATGCCAAGTTTCTTGATTGGTCAACAGTCAAATCTCCATCAATGATTGATTCTGTGCAGATACACTGATCTAAGGGACCCTGATAAACCTTCCTCACTCTTGTTCTCTGTAATTTGGTTCATCTTTGCTGTATATTTTCCATGCAGAAACGTAAAATCCCCTCACATGTCATACTCTACTTCAGACAGATATTCGTGGGCATCCTTATTAACAAGGATCCATTTATTAGGTAGAAAGTATGATATTTCAGTCCAAATATCTAGAAAATCCTTCTGTGCATGCTAGGTTATGTTACATCCAACAAGTCACTTAGTTCCTCAAATATAAGCTAGTTCTTGTTCTAGTTCCCAAATTAATTTACATGCTCATATACATTTATAGTATCTTTAAACAAAACAAAGACAATTAGTAGTAGTTTTCAAGTGGGTGGATAATTTTTAATTAGCTAGCTTATTTTTTTCTTCTGCTAAAATATAGTAGCTTAGATCTAATCCATAACACAAGCCATCCCCCCGCCAAGGGCCCTGTAATTACATATGCATAGTATTGAACTTTTAATTTAAAGTCATTTGGAAAAATTCCATTTAATATTTAAAAAGAAATCACTAAATGCAAATATTAATGACCACTGTGAAACTACTCATTTCTCTTTTAGTACACTCGTTGAAGCCCAACAAACTGGAAATGAGAAAAGAAGCCATCATCCCTTTGATAAGTTGTCATCTGCATTAGAAAATCTTTCAGCTGGAATTTAAAAATGCCAAAAATGGAAATATATTTCATCAAGTTACACTGAGTTGAATTTTTAAATATTTTTCCATTTAAATTTAGTTCAGTAAGTATCCTAAAGATATATTTATGAAGATGGGAAACTGTCCTGATTTATAGTGATTTATATGTGCAGTTCATAAGCAAACACCTGGAAAGCTAAGTTGGTTTTGATTGGAATTTGGGGAAAGGAGTTCATCAATTTTTGAGTTTTCTTACCTTAAAATTGTGAACATCTGTGTAACTAAATGTTTTTGCTCCTTAAAATGAAACTAAATTTCCCATGATGAGTGTAAAGGAACCTAATACATAAAATTTTAAGTCCCTCTGTTATTTGAATTTTTATGTAGTTTCCAGTGGCAAGTTATCAAACTGATTTTCTAATATAAATGGTAACATTTTTAGTTCTAGTTCTGTATGGGGTGGCTTATCGTGGCCACCCATATCTTTTCTTCTCCCTCAAATTTCAACACTCATGTCTCCCAATTTTGATTTTATTACTGAAAAATGTACTTCTAGTCTCTTCCAACTCTTTTTATTTGCTCTTGTGGTTTATTCCTAAGCAAGAATGAAAATAACTTGTTACTTCCAGACCCCTGTGGTTATTCTCTCTGAGTCCAGAGACTCTCCCTTCTGTCATACCATGGTTTGCCAGGTAACTCATTTGGTTTGTTATTATCGTAGTCCTGAAGAATGAATCCATTCAATGCTCTGTTGGTCTTAAAGAGGTCCCCTGACAAGAGAGAAAAATTTTGTGTAGTTGTTAACCATTAAGTATTTAATTTTAAAAGACATTGAGAAATATATATTTATATATATTTGAAGTGGATAATGGAACAACGGTATTTTTCCCTTTGATTTCCTGGGCAGATTTAGGGAGAAAAGTATCTCATTTATCCAAAATAGTAATGATTCTATATGTGAATTCCTTATACTTCATAAGAAAGAAAAAGGATATGGGGATATAATTCTAAGGATGATTTTAATGGCAAGTGTTTTCTTCATGTCAGGAGGTACTATGAACCTAAGGTCCTGATATCTATGTATCTCCACAGGATAAGGCAGCAAAAGGAATTTAAAAGGACAGAAACATGCATACATATCCTTAGTCTTCCAGTTGGCAGAATCTTCAAACAGGACGCCCCACAGTAGAGAACACCTAACTTCTAGATCTTGGTTTTTAATACCATTCTCTAACAGAAGGAGCCAGGGTTTCCTAGAGAGGTGACTAGTTCTAGGGTTAGGACACAGAATGCACAGAAGGAACCTAGAGCACATGGTAGCTGCAAAACATAATAATAATAATAATAATAATAATAATAATAATAAATGCTTAAGAAAGAAGCAACACAATAACAAAACACCTTTATAGTGATAAAAGGAAAAAAATCTGTTACAAGTATCTCCTTAAAATATTTCCTTCTATTTTCATAGGATGCATCTACTGCTAACACAGTAGTACACACGTGATTCAAATCACATCAATTATATATTTCATTGGATTGGTTATGATTCTCATTTGCATGTGTTAGCAAACATTTTTCAAACTGCCATCACCAAAAATTAGAATTTTAGACCCAATATGTAAAGAGGAAATCTCATTTCTGTTGTACTGAGTCCAAAACTAAATAATTAGAAGAAGTCTAATAACTATGTCTTTATCATAGCATACACACACACACACACACACACACACACCCTGGTCTGAGAGAATCCTTATCTTAGTTAATTTCTTGCTTCTATAACAGAATACCCCAGACCAAGTCTGAACATAAATTTATTTCTTGCAGGTCTGGAGGTTAAGAAATCCAAATCTTCACCTTATAGATTTGTAACTTAAAGCCCTAAAAATTAAAATAAAAGAAAGTTTTTAAAACCATACTAGGACTTTTAGAGTGGCTGCCTGAGGAGTTCCACAGATCTGTTCCTCAGCTAAAAAAAAAAAAAAAAAAAAAAAAAGTGAATAAAATTCTTTAATCAAAAAAAAAAAAAAAAAAGTCTAAGGACATACAGCATATGAACAAACACTGACTTGAGAATATCTGTGAAACCTGAGTGTGGACAGTGTCTGTTGCACTTGAACCTGCCTCGCTTCCTCTCCCACTCTCCTCAACTTAGCAGGGTGAGCACTGCACTCCCCTGTGGGTCTAGCCAAGATGAAGGAGCTTTATTTCCTCTCAGTTCCCAGACAAGGGTATGGTGTCTCACTGATAAAGACAGGTCACTAGTATTTTACCTCCTCTTCACCTCCAGGCTGCTTAGAAAGGATAGATTCTTAATGAATATAACAAAAGATTAAGTAGACGCTTTCATCATCCTTTCCCACTTACCAGGTGCAGGCTGTTTTCTAGGTACTGCAGGGCAAGAATAGTGGGGCTCCAAGAGTCAGAACATCAGATCACTCATAGAGCACAAGTTCCATGACAGAAAATGCAAGCCTAGGAGACCAGAGGTTACTGCCATCACCCAGTGCACTGCTTATGAGAAAGGGTGACATTCTTGCCTCCTGCTCTAAATAATTGGCTCAGAGATTTTGCCCTGTGGGAGAGACAGTCTATAGAACAGAACTCTATAAAGTTCTCCCCAAAGGAACTCATGTGCTTTGAAGCAGAATATGAGGAAGATCACATCAAAGAGTACTCCTATAGACAATGTATGTTTTTGTAGTAAACAATTAAGAGGAGTCTGGTAGCACCATAAGACCAATAAGACAAATTATTGGATATCTATTTGACCAGATAGAACCAGGACAAGAAACAGCTAAAAAGAACCCATCAAGGGTCAAAAAAATAATGGCTTCAGAAACTACCTCTGCAAAGGGATCTGAATTGAAATATGGAGTAATATATATCTTTAGAATTCAGTTGGGAAAAAAAAATCAGTGGATTCTAACAACTGATTGTGATTCCAACAGAGGTATATTACTTAACAGAAAGATCAGAGAACACATACAGAGAGCCCTGATACAATCACTGTGGTCGCATTGGGGTTTGTTTGTTTCCTTCTGAGGAGAAGAATTAAAAAGTGAGGAGTGTGACCAATAAATTTTAAACAAAAAAGGGAAAACAACAGAAGCTGCCTGTATTACTGCCAAATATTGGATCTAACACACAAAGACTCTAAAGAAATCATTATGAATATGTTCAAATAACTAAAGGAAATGATGTTTGTAGAAATAAAAGAAGATGAAAGGATAAATCTTAAAAATGAAGAATATTAGTAGAATGTATTTATTATTAAAAAGAAATATAACTGGTAAGTACAATAACAAATAAAAAATTCACTAAGGGGACTTAACAGAAAATTTGAACTGGCTAGAAGAAAGGATCAGAAATCATGAAGATGGATTGAAAAACATTTTGCAGTGAAAACAGAGGAAAAAAAGAAGGAAAAACAATGGATGCATTCTAGAGAAATGTACCATGAACACTAAAAGCATGGGCATAACGTCAAAACCTGAAAGAGAGGAGAAAGCGAAAGGAGATGTAAGGGTTCAGTATTTGTAGAACTCGATCAAAATCACCAATCTATACATGAAAACTGCTCAACAAAATCCAAGTCAGATAAACACAAAGAGATCTGTATCCAGATACACCATTATAAAAATGCTAAAAGATAGCCTGTAAGCAGCAAGAGAGAATGACTCATTACATATGGAGAAACACAAAAAATGATTAACAGTAGACTTGTCATGAGAAAAAAATGGAGACCAGAAGGCAGTAGGATAACAGATTCAAAGTGCTGACAACAAAACTGTCAACTAAGAATATTAATTCCAACAAAACTATCTTTCAAAATGAAAGGTGTGAGTTTCCCAGATAAGCAAAAAGTAAGAGAATCCATTGATAGCAAAACTGCCTCATAAGAAAGACTAAACAAACTGAAAATATATATCAAATGGTAATTGTTATGAGGTAGATGTAAGGTGAACACCCCACCCCAGAAAAAAAAGCTCATGTTAGGGTTTCAGCAATGTTCAGAGGTAAAATGATTAGGTCATGAGAGCTACGGCTTCGTCAGTGGTCCTATTTGATGGATTCACAATTTGAATGGACTAACTGGGTGGTAAATACAGGCAAGTGGGGTATGGCTGGAGGAAGTTAGATCACTAGGGTCGTGCCTTTGGGATTTGTATCTTCTCCCTTGTACTTCGTTTTCGCTTGAGTTCTCTCTTTCCTCTCTCCTCTCTCCAATCTCTTTCTCTCTCCCCACAACTGCCAGGAGCTGAGCAGCTTTCTTCTGCCACACCCTTCTGCCATGATGTTCTGCCTTGCCTTGAAGGGCTGAGAGCAATGTGGTCGGCCAACTACAAACTGAACATCTGAAACTGTGAGCCCCAAATCTTCCAATTCTAAGTTATTTTGGTCACACCCACTAAAGGCTGACTGACACAGAAATGCAAATTAGTATTTTAAAAAAAAGATAACAAAGATGACAAATAGCCAAGGCATTCCTGAAGAAAAGGAACAAAACTGGGGGCATCATAATATCTGACTTCAGAAGGACTACAAAGCTATAGTAACTGAAGTGCCATGGGACTGGGACAAAAGCCAATAAAACATAGACCGATGTAACAGAATAAAGAAACCAGAAGTTAATCCACATACTTGAAGCCAGGTTGTTTTTGGTACAGGTGCCAAAATCATACTATGGAGAAAGGACAGAGTCTTCAATAAATGCTTTGGGGAAAACTGGATGTACATATGCAGAAGAAAGAAACTAGATCCCCAAATGTCATCATACCAAAAAAGCCAAGTCAAATGGATCAAAGACTAAGTCTAAATGTAAGACCTGAAACTATGAGGTCACTACAAGAAAACATTTAGGGGACACTTCATGATTTTGATATGGGAAAAGGTTTTCTGGATGAGATCCCAAAGTATGAGCACCAAAAGCTAAAGTAGACCCATTTATTATATCAAACCAAGCATCATCTGCACAGCAAGGGAAATAACAGAGTGAAGAGATAACCTGTTGAATGGGAAAAATATTTGCAAAGTGTTCATTTGACAAGGAATTAACAGGCATCAGAATATACAGGGAATTCAAATAACTTAGCAGAAAAATCTAATTTATAAATCAACAGATGATCTGAATAAATATTTCTCAAAAGCTGGCATACAAATGCCCAATATGAAAAACTGCTCAATATCACTAATCATCAGGTAAAGACAAATCATGACCACAATAAGATACCATCTCACCCCAGTTAGAAGGGTTATTATCAAACAAACAAAAAGAAAGGAAAAGAAAAAATAACAAATATTGATCTCAATAAAGAAAAAGGGGAACTCACACACTGCAGCTTTACATTTATAAAGCCATAAACAAGACCCCATCTCAAAAAAATAAATGAATACAAAGAGCAGGGGTATAGCTCAGTCCTTGCCCAGAATGCCCAAGGCACTGAGTTCAATTCCCACTACCACAAAATATAAAATAAAATAAATACGTACAACCTAAACATATACAGCCATGTGATGCAGTAACCTCACTGGAGGAAAAGGAAATGGAATTATTGTATCAAAAAGACACCCACACTTTCATGTTTATTGCAGTGTTATTAACAATAGTCAAGATATTGAATCGACCACCATGTGTAGAATGGATAAGAATATGTTGTTCACATAAACAATGGAATATTATTCAGCCATATAAAAGAATGGAATTCTGTCATTTTTGCCAACTTGGATTGAAGTGCAGATCATTATGTTAAGGGAAATTAGTCGGGTATACATGCTTTCATTCATATACATTCATATGTAGGTTGTAAAAAGTGTTGATCTCAGAGAAGCTGAGACTAGAAGTGGTCACTAGAGTTAGGAAGAGGAGGAGAAAAAGGAGATAGAGAAAAGTTAAGTAGCAGACACCAAAGCACTTCAAGGTCAGAGCAATTAGTTCTAGTATTCTATAGCACAGTATAGTAACAGTAATAGTCCACAACCATATATATTTCCAAATAACTAGAAGAGTTCAAAGGTTCTCACCACATAGAAATGGTAAATGTTTAAGGAGCGGGAAATGCTAATTATACTTAACTGATCATTACACAACATATAAACATATCACATTATCAAGTGGTACCCATACATGTATACAAACAGTGCCAATTAAAAATTGAAAAAAAAATAAAATTACAAAAGGGGAAATGGAACTATTTGGCACCCACTTATCTTTATTTCAGCATCCTGTGTACCATAGGCTTCAAAGAGGTGGACTGAAAGGTTTGCAAGCTAAGGGCCTCACTAAGTTGCTGAGGTTGACTTTGAACTTATGATCCTCCTACTTTAGCCTCCCCAGTTGCTGGGATTACAGGCATGTGCTACCATGCTCAGCTGGATTTTAATCAGTTTGAAAAACACTTTAAAAAGCTTTGTTTCAAGTTTTTTAAAAAAGGACAGTCAGTAACCATTATTGCAGAATTATTTATGACAAACTCAAATGCATATTTATTCTTATTGCATTCCTTATGTAAAATTTAATTAAGAAATGCACATAAAAGAGTCTTTTGGCTTCTATAATATGTGAAAATGTAATATATTTGACTAAAATTGATAAAGGACCTGAGTGGGAATGAAGTCACACAACAATCTCTACAAATATATACAGTTCATCTTCCTCTTCATCTTTTTATTCATAATTGTAACAATGTATTATTGAGTTTGTAACATATAGACATAATATGTATAACAATACTTTGGAGGTAAGAGGAAAAGCTCCATAGGAACAAGATTTCTACATCTCTGTGGAATTAGGTGAATGTATAGTTGAAATGTATTCTGATAAATTAAGATGTATCTGTCAACTGTAGAACCACCACTAAGAAAATAATTCAAAAGAAATATAAGCAAAATACACATTCTTCTTCAGTGTACATGGAATATTCTTCATATGCCAAGACATAAAAAAAGTTTCAAAAATGTAAAGGAATTTACATCATACTAAGTATAGTCTCTAATCACAATGGACTGAAATAAAAAAATCAATACCACAAAGAAATTTGGGGAATTCATAAGTATCTGCAAACGAAACAACATGCTCCTTAGAAAGCAATGAGTAAAACGTGAAATTAAAAGGGAAATTAAAATGCAAATCTTAATTAAAAGCACTTTATTATTTAGAAATGTTAATAATCACCTGAGTCTTCAGAGAGTTACTGGTAGATTGTTGCCTCAATGGTGATGGTGCCTGACAGATCCGGGTGGTGGTTGCTAATGGCTGGATGATTTCATCGATTTCTTTAAATAAGACAACAATGAAATTTGTCACTCTGCCTTTTATGAAGGATTTCTCTGTAGTGTGAACGCTATTTGAATCAAGCATTTTGAACATGATAGAACTTGTCTCAGAATGGGATTCAATACTCTCAAACCCTGCTGTTACATTATCAACTGAGTGTATACAATATTCTAAATTATGTGTTGTCATTTCAACAATTTTCAAAGCATCTATACCAGTAGTACATTTTATCTGAAGAAACCACTTTTCTTTGCTTAGTCATAAGAGCCAAGTTTTCTTCCCTTAACGTTTTGTCATGAGATTGTAGCAATTTAATCACATCCTCAGATTCTAATTCTAGTTCTCTTGTTACTACCACAACATCTGCAATTACTCCCTCCACTGAAGCCTTGAATCCATGGAAGTCATCCATAAGGGTTGGAATCAACATGTTTTGTGCTTCTGTGAATATTGGTATTTTGAGGTCTTCTAATCATGAATATTTTTTGCAGCACCCAAAATGATCAATCATTTGCAGAAGGTTTTCTGTCTATTTTGCCTAGATCCAATCACTATCTGTGGCTGTGATAGTCTTGTAAAATATATTCCTTAATAAAACTTCAAAGTCAAAATCATTGCTAATGCATGGGATATGGAATGAATATTGTGTTAGGAGGAGTGAAAACAAATTAATCCTTCATATATATCCATCAGAGCTCTTGGGTGACCAGGTGCATTGCCAGTGAGTTGTAGTATTTTGGAAGGAATCTTTTCTCTGAGTAGTAGTTCTCAATTGTGTGTTTAAAGTATTCAGTAAATTATATGGAAAGCCCACTCCTGTCATTCAGAGTTTGGTTTTACATTGATAGTCCTCAGAGTAGAGCAAGGACATTTTTAAGGGCTCCAGGATTTTCAGAATGGCAAGTCAACTCTGACAGCAAATTAACATCACCTGCTGCATTAACCCCTAAGCGGAGAGCCAGCCTGTTCTTTGGAGTTTTGAGGCCAGGAATTGACTTCTCCTCTCTAGCTATGTATGTCCTGTATGGCATTCTTTTCCAAAAGAAGGCTTTTTTTGCCTACATTGAAAATTTGTTGTTTAATGTGGCCACCTTCATCAATTTCATTAGCTACATCTTCTGGGTAAGTATTAGCTATATCTATTAGCTAGATCTTCTGGATAACTTGGAGCAGCTTCAACAGCAACACTTTCTGCTCACCCTGCACATCCGTTATAGAGGTGGCATCTTCCCCTAAACTTCATAAATCAGCCTCTGCTGGCTTCAAACTGTTCTTCTGCAACTTCTCCAGTACTCTCAGCCTTCATGAAATTGAACAGCATTAGGGATTTGTTCTGGATTAGGTTTTGGCTTAAGAGAATGTTGGATCTTATTTTAGCTTCTCTCCAGATAACTACAACTTTCTCCATATTGGTAGCAACTTTTTTTTTTTTTTTTTGCTTGCTAATTCCGCATATATTCACTGGAATAGCCCTTTTAATTTCATTAAAGAACTTTTCCTTTGCAGTCACAACTTAGCTAACTGGCATAAGAAAAAATGCACTGATTTCCTCAACTTAATTCAGAATTCCACATGCCTTTGGTTACAATTTTTAAAAAGTGCAGTATCTGTGAAGCACAATGAAACAAGGTGTGGCTGGACATATATATGTATGAATACATATATATATAGCATTGATCCCAACCTGATGACAAAGCTGAACATTATCATCTCCATTTGATAGATGAGGGGACAGAGCCACAGTGAGGGTAAGTGACTTCCTTAGATTTCACAGTTTATGATTAGTGGAGGGGAGGAGAAGAGGGAGGTGAACTCAGACCATCTGAATCCCTTATTGAAAGCAGAACAGAGAAGGAAACTCAGTGCCCTGAGTTTTCAAGACTCCCCCATCTTACAGCACTTGCACTGTTGGGCAGAATTATAGCATTTTGATACATTTCAAGAAATCATTTTAATGGTAATATAAAATTCTATTAAAATTCTACTTTATTGATATGGTCCATAGCTGTTTATTCTCTCTTCACCAATTTAAATTTTAATTTCAAAGGTTTTTTTTAAATGTACTTAAGTGTATTGCTTTTATCTACTTTCAAGAAATCTTTAACTTTCTGATAGTCATGAGTTCCATAAACTCATAATGAATTTAAAAGCATCTGAGGAGGATTACACAAATGTAAGATTATAACACTGTGTGAAAAGTAAGATTCAGGGAGAAAACTAAAAATGATAAAAATTCTATTTATGTCAATATTGTTAGTTATGGGCTCTAAGGCAAGAAGACACAGTTTAAGTGAACAAATACTCTAAAAATAAATGTATCGTTTAAGTTTTTCAAGAGGCATCAATTGCTGTTTGAACAAAATAGAAAACTATAATAGTATTAGAGGAATTTACCCATATACATTTGTCTCACTATCAGGAAGAAAGTAATACTTGGGAAGTACATTAATACCAGAGATATTTCTCCACAATATAATAATAGCAACTACATTTTTAATAATTGAGGAAGATACATAGGAAGGTGAAAAGAGGGCTGCCTCAAATGATGTTATTAGTGATCATATGTGTTCCAATAAATAAATCGGTGGACTACTACTAAGGCAGGATAGAGAGAGCTAAAGGAAATGGCCTTGAGAAGTTGTTAGGTCTAACTCATAAATAGGAAATGAGATGCAGGATAGCTTGGGAGATAGTGGCAGGCAAAGTGGTACCAATCGGAAGTGCTGCTAGGAAACCATTAATAGGTGGTGGAATTAGAATCAGTTCCTTTCAGATCTTCAGTATCTTTGATTCTAAAACAGGGAGAGGCATTGAGTATGTTGTCCACAGTTTCTTTTTTTGTATGTTGAATACCCTGCCTGCTTTTGTCCCTATATTTACTTTAATGGTTTCGTTGGTACACTAAAATTATACCCAACAGAGGAATTCATTATGACATATTTGTGCATGCATCTAACATAATTTCATGCTCCCTGTCCTTACAGTAATCTGCCTATTTTTCACATCTCCAATTGATCATCTAAGAAGACATTTATTGAAGAGTTATTGTGGGCCAGACACTTGTGGAATGTTTCTGACAAACGTTATTTCTAACTTAAAACAACTATGAGAGAAAACATTTGAGCCTTGACTTTCTAGAGCTGTTTTATTTCACTTCATTAATTGCATCCATTTACCAGACAATAGCATAATTTCATTCTTCTTTATGACTGCATAGAACTCCATTGTATATAAGCAAAACAGTTTCTTAATCCATTCATCTATTGATGCCCAGCCTGGGCTGGTTCCATTACTTCGCTACTGTGAATTGTGTTGCTATAATCTTGAAGTGGCTGTATCACTGTATGTTATGGTTTGGATATGAGGTATCCCCCGAAAGCTCATGTGTGAGACAATGCAAGAAGGTTCAGAAATGAGTGGGTTGTAAGAGTCTTAACCCAATCACTGATTAATCCCCTGATAGGGATTAACTGAGTGGTAACTGAAGTGGTAGGGTGTGGCTGGGGAAGATTGAAATTGGGGTGTGACTTTGGGGTATACATTTTATATCTGGAGAGTGGAGAGTCTCTCTTTTTGCTTCCTGATGATGCAAGCTGCTCCCCTCTGCCACACTCTTTGGCCATGATGTTCTGCTGCACCCAGAGCCCAGAGGAATGGGACTGGCCTTCTATGGACTAAGACCTCTGAAACTGTGAGCCCTCCAATAAACATTTCCTCCTCGACAGTTGTGCTGGTCAGATCATTTAGTCACAGCAGTGAAAAAGCTGACTAAAGCACTATAGTATACTGATTTTAATTTCTTTGTGTAAATTTTGAAGAATGGGATAGATGAGTCATATGGTGATTCTCTTCTTAGACTTTTGAGGATTCTCCATACATCTTCCCAGAGAGGTTGCACTAACTTGCAGTTCCACCAACAATGTGGGAGTGTACCTTTTTCCCCACATTCAAACCAGCATTATTATTTGTGTTTTTGATAATTGTCATTTTTACTGAAGTGAGCAAAGGAAGGAAAAGACTTGAGAGTTTGTTAAAAGGCAGAAGTTGGATATCATAAAGATATAGGGATGAAGATCAGTGGAGTAGAAGGAGGAGATTTAGAAAGAGGAAGGAAAATTGGGAAGGGGAGAAACTGTGGAATGAATTTGACAAAATTATGCTTTCTATGTGCATGTATAAATATACCACAGTGAATTGAAATTCATATATATTCATATATATATATATATAAAGCACTGATTAAAAATGAATAAATAAATTAGTAGAAGGAATACCAATAGAGGAGAGGAAGGGGAATAGGACGAGGGAGGAGGGGAGGAAAGTGGGGAGCATCAGGGATGGAAATGGAGTAAATTAAATTCCATGCATGTGTGGCTATGTCAAAATTAGCCCAGTGACTATGTATAACTATAATGCTCAAATAAAAGCATAAAAAATATGAGAAATATTTTCATATTCTTGTTTTTAAAGACAAGGAAACTAAGGTACACAATAGTTGGGACAATTTTCCAAGAATGCTAGTAACTTTTAGAAGTGGAATTCAAACTTAAATACATGTAATTAAATATATCTGTTCTCTTTGTTATGTGTTTTTATGTCCTCAAGAAAATAGAGATTTGGTTCACTGTAGGATTCTTTTTCCAGAGTATCTGGAGAAAATTGAATGGATTTTATTTTAGAAAAGTGATTTAGGTAAGAGTTCATAACATCATTAAAATCCAACAGGACTAAGAACCAAGAATTGGGGTTCTAACCACTGAGTAACTGCCAATTCTTCTTGAATTAGCAGTACATCTCTGCCTGATTTCATGATTTGCTTCATTGGCTGTAAAATGGTGGTTCAGTGATTGGAGAATGACAATTTGCACATAGGTGTGTGTGATGATTCCCTGCAAGGATGATGCACTTCCGCCCTCTGCCAGGTAAAAGTCAATGCTGAATCCATCACTTACTCACTGACTAATGATTTTAACCATCACTGTGATGCAACACCATACTGTTCTTATAAACATCTAGTACACAGTAGGAACCACAGAGATAGTGCTAATAAGAAATAAAAATGTTTTAATCCAAATTTCAGAGCACAAACTAGACCAATACAGAAGTCCTTTCTTACCCAAACATTTGCTTTCTAAGGTTTCAGTAACTAGTAGTCAACTACAATCTAAACAAATAGAAAATGTGATAAATAAGCAATCCATGAGTTTTAACTTATGTACTATTTTGAGTAGCATGATGAAATCTTGAGCTATCACCCTTTCAGATGCCCAGGATGTGACTCCTCCCTCTGTCTTGTGTACCCACTCTGTATATACTACCTGCCCATGAGAACTTTAGCAACCATCTCAGTTATCAAAAACACTTTGCACTATCACAGTGCTTGTGTTCACATAACCCTTGTTGTACTTAACAATGTCTTCAAAGTGTAAGAGTAATGATGCTGGTAATTCAGATATATAAAAGAAAAGTCACAGCGGGAAAGCAATGTGGAAATTCCTAAAAAAAAAAAAAAAACTGAGAATGAGTCCACCATTTGATGGAACTATCCCACTAGATTTAAAATCAGCAGAGTACAATTTCATAGCCACATCAATGTTTATAGCAGCACAATAGATAAGCTATGGAGACATCCTAGGTGCCTTTCAGTAGATAAATGGATAAAGAAAATGTGGTGTGTATACACAATGGAATTCTACTCAGCCATAAAGAAGAATAACTTTATGGCATTTGCCAGTAAATGGATGGTTGGAACAAACTGGAGACCATCATGCTAAGTGAAATAAGCCAGTTGAAAGAGGCTGCCACTCACTACTGAAGATGGTGCATGGATTTATGGCAGGATCAGTCTGTCATTTAATTTTTGCCATACTTATGAAATATTGTGATACAAAACAGATGACTCCTTGAAAAAAGAGTATCATCTGTGCTTAAATCCTCAGAAGTCTAAAAGACTAAAAGACTTCTCTAAAAAGTCCTCTAAAAGTCTAAAAGACTTCTTTTAGAATGTCTCTAAAAGAGACATTCATAGTAATAAACAAATACATTAAAAAATGTCTTCAAATAAACAGCCTAGTGGTGCATCTGCAGGACCCGAAAAAATAAGCACAAACCAAACCCAAAATCAATAGAAGTAAAGAATTTATGAAGTTAAGAGTGGAAATAAATGAAATAGAGACTGAAAAATAATCATCACAATACAATATATCAATGAAACAAAGAGTTAGTTTTCTGAAAAGAAAAACAAAATCAACAAACTTTTACCTAGACTAACCAAGGGGAATACCCAATAAATAAATCATGAAAAAGAAGATGTTATAACTAATGCCATAGGACACAATGACTCATCAGGGACTATTAGGAACTACTATATGCTTACAAATTAGAAAACTTAGAAGAAATGGACACAGATGACCAAAGTTGAACCAAAGGACATAAAAACCTGAAGAGAACAAAGGAAATTGAATCATTAATAAAAATTTCCCAGAAAACAAAAGCCTAGGACTAGATGGCCTCACTGTTGAATTTTATCCAAGTTTTAAAGAACTAACACCAATTCTTCTCAAGCTATTCCCATGAGTAGAAGGGAGGGAACACTTCCAAACTCATCCTGTGAGACCAATGACTAACAGAAAAAGAAAATTATAGACTAACATTCTGATGAACATAGATGGGAAAATTCTCAATAAAATGCTAGCATATCAAATCAAAAAGATCATTCACCATGATCAAGTTGCATTCATATCACAGATACAAGGATGGTCCCCAATACACACAAATCAATGAATTCAACACATCACATCAACAGAATGCATGACAAAAACATAGGATCATTTGAATAGGTGCAAAAAAAACATTTTATAAAATTCAGTATTCCTTCTAATAAAAAACCATGAGCAAATCAGGTATAGAATGATTGTGCTGAGATGATACAGGCTGTATTTGACAAATCCACAGACAGTGCTATTGTAAATGGGGAAAAGCTGAAAGCATTGTCACCAAGATCTGAAACAAGACAATGATGTTCATTCTCACCTCTCATTCAATATGCTTCTGGAAGTTTTAAGCAGAGAAAATAGCAAGAGAAAGAAATGAAAGACATACAAATAGGATGGAAGTCAAATTATCCCTAAAGCTTGGTTCTTTATACAGAGAAACTTAAATATTCCACCAAAGACTATTAATAAGTAAAGCAACTTTGGAATAAATTTGCAGAGTACAAAATTAACATATGAAAATGAGTACCACCTGGCTGGTGGTGCATGTTTACAATCCCAGCAGCTGAAGAGGCTGAGGCAGGAGGATTGCGAATTGAAAGTCAGCCTCAGCAACTTAGCAAGGACCTAAGGAACTTAGCAAGACTCTTTCCAAAAATAAAAATTTTTAAAAAAATTTAAAAGGACTGGAGATGTAGCTTAGTGGTTAAGTGTCACTGGGTTCAATCCCTGGTACCAAAACAAACAAACAAACAAGCAAAAAAAAAAAAAAAAAAAAGAAGTACCATTTTTTTCACCAATAATAGGAAATCTGAGAATTTTAAAAAAATATCCAATTAATGAAAACTACAAAAATAAACTAGGAATAAATTTACCCAGGGAAATAAACAACTTCTATGATGAAAATTATAAAACACTGATGAAAGAAATGTAAGATGAAACACAAAAACTAAGAGATCTCTCCTGTTCATGATTAAAATTATGATTGTTAAGATGTCTTATTAAAATTATGATTGTTAAGATGTCTAACCTACCCAGTGATTTGCAGATTACATGCAGGCCCCATTAAAATACTAATGATATTTCTCACAGAACTGGAAGAAACAACCCAGAAATTCATACATAATCACAAAGGGCCTTGAATAGCCAGAGCAATCTTCCACAAAAAGAGTGAAGCTGGAGGCAACACAGTATCTAATCTCAACACATACTCAGAGACATAGTAGCAAAACAGCATAATAGTGGTATAAAAACATCCGCATAGACCAAGGGAGTAGACTAGAGATCTCTGAATAAACCTGCACAGCTACAGATGATTGATTCTTCACAAAGGTGCCAAAAACATGCGAGTCTAGAAGGGCAGCCTCTTCAATATTGGTACTGAGAATACAGGACATGTATAGGCAGAAGAGTGAAACCTGACTCCTCCCTCTTTCACTCTACAAAAATCACCTCAAAATGGATCAAATACCAACATGCAAGGCTGGAAACTGAAGCAACTAGAAGAAAACATAGGGGAAACACTTCAAGACATCAGTATGAGCAACATCTTTTTGGATAGGATCCCCAAAGCACAGACAACAAAAGCAAAAATACATCAAACTGGAATGCACAGAAAAGGAAATAACAGTGCAAAAACCTCAGTCTATAGAATGGGAGAGAATATTTGCTGACCTCTCATTTGACATAGAATCAGTATCCAGAATAAACAAGAAACTACAAAAACTTAAAAGCAGTTCAGTTTTAATAACAGGTAAATACACACATCTCACACCAAAAATATAAAGATCAACAACTATATGGGGGAAATGCTGCGTATCACTAGCCATCAGGGAAAGGCATACATTACATTGAGATATCATCTCATCCCAGTTAAAATGACTATTATCACAACAAAACATAAATAAAAATAGATGCTAACAAGGATATAGAGAAAAGAAACTCTTATACCCTGTTGGGAATGTAAATTAGTGAAACCATTATGAAGAGTGGTATGGTGAGTCCTCAAAAGCTAAAAATAGATCTTGCATCTGATCTAGCTCTCCCACCTCTGGGGGTTTATCCAAAGGAAGTGAAAGCAACATACCAAAGCTACACGACACTCCCATGTTTATTGCAGCTCTACTCACAAGAGCTAAGGTAGAGAATCAACCTAGATGCCCATCAAAGAATAAACAGGTAAAGAAAACTTGGGATAAATACACAAAACACTGCCCTGCCATAAAGAGGAATGGAATCTCATCATTTACAGCAAAGTAGATGGAACTGGAGGACACTATGTTATACAAAGTAAGCCAGACACCAAAAAGATAAATATTCCATGTTCTTTTATATGGGGAAGCTGAAAAAAATCAACAAGGATATAGAAAAGAGATTCCTAAGAGTTGGGAAGGGTGTAGAAGGAGAATGGATAGAGAGGTTGGCAATGCATGCCAAAGAGTTAGAATGAATAAGTTCTTGTGTTATACAACACAGAAGGAAGACTCTAGTTCATAACATATGTTTTGTGACAAAAAACAAAACAAAACAAAAACAGGAAAGAAGAACTCAAAGTCTTCAAATATAAAGAAATGATGAGAGGAAAATTATGGTAACTGAGTTATTCAGTGCAGTGTGAATGGGTTGAAATATCACACTGAACCTGATTAATATGCATGATTATTGCATGTTAATGAAATGTATATGAGTAACTCTATGACCCATAATATTTTTCAATTTAGCAAAGAAACCTACAAGGCATAAAAACTCATTGAATCCTGTACTAGAAAAGGGATTGGTTTTGAATTGGTGAAGTTGATATAACAATCAAAATTAGTTTTGCTAACTAAACTTTCTGAGAGTATTTGGAATCATAGTATCACTCCATTGAATGTCATTGAATAAATAAAGAATCCCTATTTTGTCCCTGATCATTCACCAAATATGAAAGTGCACCACTAAACGAAGCAGAGTGTAAAACCTTTGTCCTCAAAGATTTACAACTTAGTAGCAAAGCATAGGGTCAGAGATTTATTCTATTTTGTCAAAGCTCAAATATCACTTTGATAACATAGCAAATAAAGCAGACAGTGATTGTTTTGCATCCTAAATAACTTAGAAGCATCAACAGTTTTCTAAGATCAAATGTCAGCTCAGGTATCTTTAACTTGCACTGTATTTTTGTTTGGAACAGAAATCTGTAACTTTCCAATCAACCATGAATATGCAATATGATTTAAAATACAAAATGTTATGCTTCTTTGTCGAGCAGCAGACAGAAAAAAAATTATATCAACTGTAATGTAGAAACCTGGTGACTCTTCTTATTCCAGGAAAAAATATTTGTCAAACAATTTCCTGCTATGATCATAGCAGCAAACAGGTCACCCAGACTTTCTGGAAGAAACCACGTGTAATTGCCTGTGGCTATTATCAACAGTGTCCTTGGCTTTTACAATCCAGCCAAATTCTGAATTCAGCTAGCCAGTCTATCATCAAGTATGGAAGAGAATAAAGTTTTAATAAAAGAAGCACTGTGCCTGAAACCTGGAATCTGACTTGACTGATCATCCATTAATTTGGGGCCTCATGGGCAGAAGCCAACTGTTTTGGCAAAGCAACAGCCTGAGCATAAATAAGACTGCAGGCCCTCAGTCTTTTCCTGGTACATTCTGTAAAAATTAACTGCTAGATGTAGGAGTCAGCCTGGGGACAGAGATCAGATTATGGGCATTGCCTTCCTACACATTGCCTGCTATTAAATTAAGGGGCACAGCTAACACATCGAGGCCATTAAGTGGAATAGAGAAACTTCAAGCTTATTAATCATGTCGTCAAAGAGAAATCATTTCTCAAAGTTTGAAAAAGAAGACTATGTCTAAACTCCCCATGACTCGAATTGCAAAGAGTTGTCAAAACTGTTTGGTTCGTCAAGCTATAAATGCAAACTGGCCATGGCGCCCTCCTACTGCATGTTAAACCAACAGAATTAAGCAATTAATCTCAGAGTCCTTCAAATGGCATCTTTTTTTTTTTCCTAAAAGAAAGAAATAATATCCTCAGCTAAATTTATACTGAAAAGTTGTGGTAAATTAAAAGGTAAGATGATTAGAGAAGGCAATACCAGCATCCTTCTAGCTTATCTTCATTTAATGACTTAGCAATTCCATATCTCGAATATTGCTTCCCAATTAACTATATTCATCAACCTAGAGCCATTTTCATTCCTCTAAAGATTAAATATTGATGCCTTTGTACAGTGGGCAATGATTATGCATTTCTCCCTACCTTTATGTTAACTTTTTGTATCTCAGTTATAGCAAAATATTTTCCCATAAACTTTTGTTTTTTTTCCTCTAATTTCAAATCAGTTAAGAAATCTAATAAGAAATTATAATCATAAAACACTTTATGGTTAATAAAAATAAAATTTCATGGTCCATAGTTTTATTTTTAGTTCAATTCTCATTCAATGACTTCCTTTCCCTGGTAACAAATGTTATTAATGAACAATTCTCATTATTTTCTTTTTTATTTATCCTGACTCTCTGGTAGCATAAAATGTAGACAAGATGGATAGAGGACACAAATCGACTTATCTATTTATCAAAAGAGAAGAACAAGTTTAAATAGTCAAAATCAAGTAACTGATCTGTATAGATCAATGTTTGTCAACCTATTTTGTTTTCAGTATTGCCCCTACCAGGGAAAAATTTATAGATTTTTTTCCTAATCCCCTCCAGTGAATTAATAACACAGACACACTATGTATTCGTTTATGTATTTTAGTCCTTTTCTAAGGTCACAAACCACTGTAAGATCTGAGAGTTTTTCTCTGCCCCTCAAGAACCAAGTTTTAGCTGGTGCACACCTCTAGTCCCAGCAGCTCTGGAGGCTGAGGCAGGAGGATGGCAAGTTCAAAGCCAGCTTCAGCAAAAGTGAAGCACTAAGCAACTCATTGAAGTCCTGTCTCTAAATAAAATACAAAATAGGGCTGGAGATGTGGTTCAGTGGTTGAGTGTCCCTGAGTTCAATCTCCAGTAGTCAAAAAAATAATAATAATAATAAGTTTGGCCCTGGGGAGTACGAGGCCCTCATTAAGAACAAATGCAATAGATTAAAAAGTTATCAAATATTTCCACCACAACATTAAATAATTTAACAAGAACATAATAATGAACTTTGCAAAATGATTTTGAATGTTTTTACCATGAAGAAATGACAAACATTTAAAGAGAAAGATGTTTAATCTGATTTAAATATTATGAATGTATATATATATAGAATATTACATAGTATTTCATTAAAATGTACAATCTTATGTTTTTATGTGCCAGTTTAAATAATTAACAATTAATTGTCTGATATGGTAGGCCAGAATGCTCACCCACAAAGCAAAATTTCTTTGAAGTTTTATTTAAAAGTTCTCAATTTCCAATCTAACTCAGAATATATTCCTATTTTCTTTGATTTTCAGTACATTTTTTCCAAAATCTTTCATTAAAGTAGGCCTAGTAGGAGAATGTGTCCTGCTCATCCTCTGGTGTTTGGTACCCTGCTGTGTTGTGACATATCCTCCTGCATCATTGATAATCCAATTCAACTACAGTAGTAAAAGGCTCATGTATTTAGTCACTGCCCATAGGTGAATAAAATGACTCATGCTGGCTCAGTACAATCCAACTCTACTCTGAGACTTCTCGTGCCTTTTCTACCCAATTCCTGGCCTTCTACCTCAGGGGGAAAAATAGGTTTTGCTGGAGACATGAAACCAGAATTAGTTTGCCAGGATAGAAAATCAGTAATGTCTTTGGATGTCTGCTGAACCAGTCCACATGCATGCTAGGCAAGCACTCTGCCACTAAATTCTCAACCCCCTGCCAGATGCCTTTCTTTCCACCCAAATGCTCTACATTGCAAGGTGTTACTGCAACAACAGGAGTTCTACTCACCTCCCAATACATCAGGAAATAATTCATAACTGTTCAAGACACCCCTGAAAATACGACACTGGTCTGTTATATTGTAATACTGATCTCTGGGATGTAGCAAATTAATCTAGCATGAAATTCTGGGTATCATTCTGTTCTACACATTATACTTTTTAAATAAATTTTATTGTATATAGTTAAGTTATACAACATGATGTTAGAAGAAACACATAGAATTAAACAGTCAACACAGTGAAGCAAATTAGCATATCATCTCACATAGTTACACATTTACCAAACCTTCTGAACGTAATCCACTATTAACTGTGGTCTTCGAGTTGTACATTTTGTCTTTCCTCTTGTTCCTCCTACATATTCACTACTTTGTGTCTTTCCACTTGAATCTCATCTTTTCTCCACCCACACCAACCCTTCAACCACTTATTATCTATCTCTACATTTCTGCCTTTTTTTAAACAAAATCCACATGTAACTGAAAGAAATATTTCTCTTTCTGTGTCTGGCCAGTTTTTTTGTTTTGTTTTGTTTTGTTGAAGTTTGAGGAGAATTTAATTAAGAAATGCTTTTAGTATATCAATTTTTATTAGAGAGTTATGGTAGATCAATTTTAAAAATAATATATAATTTTAGTTGGACTTTTTCCCTTTGCTCCCCCATTAAGTTGAAATAAAAGTCAAGCTTAACAAATTACCCAATTTAAATGTTGTACAATGTATAAAATATTATACAATGCATACTTTTATTAAAATATTACATGGTATCCCAGAAATATGTACAATGTCTATATCAGTTAAAAGTAAACTTAATTTAGAAGTAAAATAACATAAAACAAGAAAATTGATGTTGATACAATACTGCCAATTCTAAAGATCTTAGAGGAATGTTTTCCATTTTTCTTTGATTGGTGCATTATAGTTGTACATAATGGTGACATTTGTTGTACATATTCATACATGCAGACAATAAAATATAATTTGGCCAATATCATTCCCTAGGTGTTCTCCTTTCCCCTCCCCTTTCCTTCACTCTGCTAATTCCCCTTCAACTTTCATGAGATGCCCACCTCCTGCTTTTCTTTTCCTCTCTAGCTTTACTGTATGAGAGAAAACAGACAACCCTTGAGCTTCTGAGTTCGGTTTATTTTGCTTAACACAATGGTTTCAAGTTCCATCCATTTTCCTGCAAACGACATAATTTGTTTTTTTATAGCTGAATAAAACTCCATTGTGCATATATACCTCATTCATCCATTTATGGACACCTAGGCTGTGAATTGTGTTGCTATGAACCTGGGTTTACATGTATTGCTATACATACATGTATTGGTATTGTTGATTTTATTTCTTTAGGATAAAACCAAGGAGTGTATAGCTGGGTCATGCAGTGATTCCATTCTTAGTCTTTTGAAGAAACTTCATATTGATTTCCATAGTGGTTGTACTAATTTACAATCCCATCAGCAGTGTAAAAGTGTTCCTTTTTCTCCACATCCTCTCCAACACATATTGTTTGTATTCGTTTTTCAGGGTGAGAGGGTATGGGGGATTGAACTCAGGGGCACTTGACCACTGAGCCACATCCCCAGACCTATTTTTTTGTATTTTATTTAGAGGCAGGGTCTCACTGAGTTGCTAAGCACCTTGCTTTTGTTAAGGTTGGCTTTGAACTTGTGATCCTCCTGCCTCAGCCTCCTGAGCCACTGAGATTTACAGGCAGTGCCACCATACCTGGCTTTGTTTGTTTTCTCGATGATTTCCATGCCAAATGGTATTTTAAAATCACACCAGTAAAAATATTCTTACTAAAGATAAATTAGAGGAAAGAAACAGAGGGATAATAAAAATAAATACTACTAAAATTACAACATCATATATCCTATCATTTAAGAGAACTGTTATAATATCCTTCCAAGTTGATAATATTTAAATTATTTTGTTTGCAATTTTTACATAAATTATATTTTGTATCACATTTTAATGGACTGAATATTTCCCTCTAACATATATATGTTGTAGCCCTGACCTCAGTGTGACTGTATTTGGAGATAGAGCTTTAACAAGGTAATAAAGGTAAGTGAGGTAATAAAGGTGGGTCCCAAACACATTAGTTCTGCTGCCCTTATGAGAGAAGGAAGAGGCATCCATAGAACTGGTGTCCTTGTAAGAAAATGAAGAGAAGCACACATGCACAGACAAAGAAAAGACCCAGAGCACCAGAAACACACCAGAAAGCAACCCTACTGGCACCTTAATCCTGGACTCCATCCTAGAGAACAAGGATATAAATTACTGTTGTTTAAGCTACCCAGTCTGACACTATGTTACAAGCCTGAGCAAACTAAAATATACCTTTATGTAATTTCTCTTGGTCAGTATTATTCTTTAATGTCTTTCCTTTTAATAAATATTCTCCCATTGTTACTTTACATGGTGTGAACTCTTACTTGTTTCAGTTAGGGAGGCAAAGATCAACCTTCAGCATTCCAGAATTACAAGAAAGCCTGATTAAGTAAATAAGTTCTGTTATGATTTTTTTAATTGTTTCATAATTGATAGCTGATTTCCAGTTCATACACAACTCACCTGTGTATTTCCTACTAATAATTTCATTAACTTGAGTTATCATTCTTTCTGGGGGTTAACGTTACAACCTATTTTATCTTCTGCAATGTTCTTCTTCATGACTATTTAACACATAGATGGTTATTTTATCTGCATTAGACCATATAATGATGAGTTCAGCAGCTAAGTCTGATATGTATAGTGAAAGAATAGGATAAAATTTCCAGTAGAATCATGTATGGAAAGAACGTCCTCACTCTAGTTTGGCGTTCCTCACATTCAATGCATTCTTTTTTTTTTTTTTTTTTTTTAATCTTAGGTCCAAGTGACTGCTGTGACTAATTATTTGTGCTCACAATACGGAAACTATGTTGAAATTTATGCTGTTTCCATAAATGCTTATCTTTAAGGATTGTTGTCAAGGAATGCTCAATTATGTAGTTCAAATCTGTAAGCATGTAGGCAAAGCTTAGGGAGAAGTTGTTTCCAGTAGTTGCTACAGAATTGTTTCCATGTAAGATTGTTCCTAGGATCTTAGAAATAGCATAATCCTGATAAGTACTTAAAACATAAACCAACTGCTGGATATGGCACTGAATAAATGGGTCATCATGACCTCAGTGGCCTTTGAGCTGACAGGTACACTCATAGAGTGAATTCTCCATGGCAGTCAGAGGTAAAGTAAGGACATGTAGGCTCTCTCATAACCTCACTCTTTATTCTAAGCATCACAGTCTGCAACTTTCAAAATGAACATCAATCTTATTCCCAGAACTCTACTTACTAGTGTTCATAAAGTAGAATACAAAAATACTATGTATCAGTATGCAAGGGAAGCCCTCATGTAAGACTGCATATTGTTTACTCTTTGTTTGAAGAAATTAAATGAATTTAAAGTCAACATCTACACAATGTTGTCTTTCTCATCCCCACAGGCTCATTCACATATATACATTATCATTACTATTAAATAAAAGTAAATTTGAGAAATCGTATTCATTTAGTGTACATTAATTCCCACAGGCCCAGTGCTATTTCTTCATCAACATGCCCTGCAGGGGATGCCAGTGTTAAAGCTGGGAATGAAAAGCCTCTGTTTATGTGTTGCTTAACTCGATGATTAAAGTAGCCCCAGCTGGTGATGATATTATTTTTCCTAACATCCTTTCACCTTCTCCCATCCTCATTTTAATTTTCATTAGGATGTATTGTTTGAAGTTATTGATCCTTCTAATTTCAAAGTTGGTATGCATTCCTCTCTCCAAACCTGCAGAAACATCTTCTTTCTGTCTGTTATTTACAAGATTTTCAGAGAAGTAAGTTACTATAACAAGGTTGAGAATTATGGACTTATCCCCAGGTGTGTGGACAAAAATTTTATTGTAGTAATACTAAAAAATTATATTCCTCATATCGTAACCCCCCTTAGCTTTTCCCTCTTAATACATCCCAATTCAGTTATCTCCTGCTCATAACACACACACACACACACACACACACACACACACACACACAAAGGGATCCCTAACTCTCCACATAGTACCAGTGGGAGGAAATTCAAAAAGAGAAGTTCAAGTAATGCTGAGTCAGGGATTTTGTAAAGATTCTGGGAAGTTTATGTAAACAGCCCCCTTAACCCCCTCTGCCTGCTCCCAAATGCATTTGTGATTTCTTCTTTGTATCCAGTTTATGATTTGCTAAGTTTGTTAGTGATATAGACTTATGCTTCATTAAATTAAAAAAAATTTTAATACAGATGAGTATGTATCTCTAGGAAAAAGTGGTTGTAGCATATCCATCTCAATTCATCACTCTTTCTAATGACTTACACAATCTTAACTTTCATTTTCTTAGGGCACCCAACTCTGGAAGCTTTTCTCTGTTAAGCACCTTGAAACTGTTGAATTTCCCACTGTGTTTTTTAGGAAATATAACTAGTTAGAGTTGACCAGGGGGACAGATCAGTAGGGTGGATAGATAGTGATAGAAAGATAGATAGATAGGTAGATAGATAGATAGATAGATAGATAGATAGATAGATAGATAGAGTTACACAGATACATAGATGGATGGGTGAATGAATGAATGAATGAATGAATGGGAGGAGGTAGACTCCCCAGATTATGAAAACCAAGAGGTTCTACAGAAGCATACAGTCTGCAAGTTGGAGATCCAGAGATGCCAGTAACATGGCTCTGTTCAAGAACATAAGCCTCAGAACCAGAGATGCCGATGATATAATTCTTGGTCTAAGACCAAAAAGCTGAGAAGGGGGATGGAGATAACTGGGGTAAATCCTAATGTCCGAAGGCTAGAGAGCCTAGAGTTTTGATATCAAAGGGCAGTATGAGGAGGGTACTCCAACTCCAGAAAGGAAAACCAACAAACCTTTCCTCTCCTCTTTCTTTCATCCAGTTGAATGATGTTGCCAGCTCACATTTCTGTCAGATCTTCTTCATTCACGCTCACCTCATACTCACCTGCCAATCTTCTCTGTAAACTCCCTCATGGACGTGCCAGGCAGTAATGCTTTAGTTCTCTAGGTAGGCCTTAATTCAGCAAAGCTGATGGCAGGAATTTCCACTCTGTCTTTAACGAAATCCCTCTATTTTGCCTTCCACATGTTGAACCCTGGGAATTCAGCAAATATGTTGAAACATAAATCAGCCAGGAGTTGAAATTACTTGAATCTCCAGGGTTTTGTCAGTTTGGTTGGTTGGTTTTGCTGTTGTTGTTTGTTTTTTTGCTTTAGTCTCATGTGTCTGATATTGAGTTCTCTGTTTTGTCTGTGTTCCCTCAATGGTCCGCTGCTCCCACAAGTCCAGATTCTTAAGCATTAGCCCACAAACAAATTGGCAGATGCCTCCAATGACAAGAAGATACAGAGTCTCAGCTTTGCTCTGAAAGCCATCAGCTCTCTGGAACTTGTAAGACTCCTTGCTTCTGCAGCTCATGATACATATTTACAATATAATGTTAATTGGTTTCCTACTTTTTAAAAATATTTTTAAATTATAAATAAAGCATTGAAATAGCACAAATAATTTGAACTTATTCCAAAACAGAAGTCTATGGTGTGGTTATCATCGTCTAAACTGTCCCCAAATGATTGATTCTACAAAAAATTCCACCTCTCAAGAATAACTATACTAAGAGAGTAAATAATTTCTGAACATACAAGGCATTGAGAAAGTAAATCACAGAAATTCATAATTTCAACAAATAACTTTGTGACATAATGCTGAATCCAAGGAGAGGGTATTAAATAGAAGCATGAGTTTTAAAAGATAAATTTATTAGGACAAATATTGGGGGAGTTAGGGTTACCCAAGTCATTCCAATCAACCACAAGACAGAAGAAAATCTCGGCATAAAAAGAAAAGAAGTATGAAGAATAAAAGAAGATGCAAAAAATTACAAGAGGAGAAAAAGTTTATTCTGCTTCTTTCAGTATTATTCTGTGGAATGTAACAAGGTCTATTATTATTTTCTCCTCTTCATTCTAAACAAAGGGTGATAATGGAAAAACGAACCAACAGTAGGATCTGAGGAGTGTTCTATGGAGTTCCTAGGACTCCTTTTGAGGAGATGAGGTGGTAGCCAGCCTCCATGATGACCCTGCTGTGATTCTTACCTCCTGATTTTCTGTGTCCTTGTATAATCCATTTCCACACAGAGTTTACCCAAGTAAATAATCAGGTTTGACAGGAATGGAGTGAGGCTTTCAAAGCTAGGTTATGAGAGACATTACCACCTCCCCCTTGCTTACTCTCACATGGATCTCTCTGTGGGAAGCCATCAGTTAGGTGATAAGGACACTTATGCAGCTATGTGAAAGGATTCTTGTGGCAAGGAACTAAGGCCTCCTGCCTGCAGTCAATAGCAACATGCTAGCACTGAGCAGATCTTTCATCCTTAGTCAAACTTTCAGATGGTTACAACCCTGACTGACAACTACAATCTTAGGGGACATTAGGCTGGAATTGCATAGCTTTATTATTTCTGACCCACAAAACTGTGTGAAAATGTTTATTGTTAAGCCTCGATTTTGTGGTGGGCATAATTTGTTACATAGCAAGGAAGAACTAATACAAGTAACTTAACAATGGTATTGCATAGGAACTCAGGAAAGAAAGATAAAATGTAAAAGAAATACAGGAAAATCCTAGGGCTTCTTTCAGCTTGTCAATATTTCCAAAATCCCTCAGAAGAAGACCCATTGTTTGTTTTCTAGACAACTGAGCATTGCTTAAAAGTCTCTTAAGTAAATGCATTACCTGTGATTGTCTTCTTTTTAGACCTTTAAAAAATTGATTTCTGCCCTACATTTCAGATGCCCCCAGTTTTTGGAACTACATCCTTCTCTTCCTATCTCCCCTACAACATCAATAAACCCTAATAATAAATACCAACCCAAGTGCTTACAAAATAATTATACATTATAATAAAGCTATGGTGCTAAGGAAATTAATATACATATCAGGTTATTATGAAATAAAAAATCCAAGAAAATCGAAAGGGTAAAGGAAAAATGGCACTCAGCTCTCTAAGCTGTCATGTTGGTAAAATGTATAATTTCTCAGGCACCCATTTAGATTGAAATGAATCTTCAGCACATGCTTCCTGACACTTGCTTCAATGTAATTTTCTCAGAGACATTGAGTAATTTTAATATCCATGCTATGAAAGACAGTCAGCTATTGGTCTGGGTTTACTAAATGTGCTATTTGAAAAAAATAAATTAAATGATCTAAACTACTGGAGAAATTCTTGAAATAAAAATAGGAAAAGTCAGACTCACAAACAGCCATTTGATCCATCCCATGGCACTGAAGAAAAGTTCACTTCTTTTTAACTTCCCTCACTTGCCTCTGGCCTTGAATTTTCCCCTTAATCTGTCATACTATGACAGAAAGTTTGCACAGATGGCAAAAAGCTAAATAGCAGCATAAAACATTTACCTGAGCTGCTAAAAGCACTTCATGAAGGGTTATCAAAGTTTCAGGGAGGAGAGTTGCATAACCAGTTGTCTTAATGTTTCACAACTGAGGTTGGGACTCATGAGGAGGGTAAAGTAAGATCTAAAAGGGAAACTAAGAACTCAAGGAAACTTGGTTTTTCTTATTTTGTAAAATCACTTAGGTTTCCTTGGCCCAAAATCCTGATATAAATTTTTACTAATGACATGTGTGTTAGTCATCACTGACAAAAATGATAAGAAAAATACAGAAGAGGAAATATTTATTTTGGGCTCACACTTTCAGAGGTTCAATCCATGATCATCAGACTTCATTGCTCTGAGTCAGAGGTGAGGCAGAACTTCACAGCAGAAGGGTATGGCCGAGGGAAGCTGCTCAGTTCATGGTAGCTAGGAAGCAGAGAGAAAGGAGGCAGGGAAAAATATAATACCCAGAAGGATGCCCCCAGTGACCTACTTCCTCCAGCCATGTCTACCTGCTATAGTTACCATCCAGTAATCCATTCAGATTTTTAATCCATAAAATGGATTAATCCATGGGTTAGGTTATAGCTCTCATAATCTAATCAGTTCACTTTTGCCCATTCTTGCATTTTCTACCATTGGGAACACTTCATATCCCAGTCATAACCATATCCTTGAACCACACAATAACTTTGCCACAACTCTGCTCAGTTTCATTTTAGAAAACTGAAAACTGAATTAGAGAATTTTATTTAGGGGTAATAGGAGGATACAAAATGTCAATGATATTGTCCCATATTCTGTATAGTTTTTCCACTAGGGAAACTCCACCATTTAGTTATCAGCAGAAATTTGCTTAAGAATATTAGTAGGCTAGGTGACAGCTGATCAAATTTTATTAATCCTAAAAAGATTCTATCATCTTTCTCCAAAAGGTATACTTTATACTAGAACTTCTCTTCTTTTGTTTTAAAATATATCTCAATCTGAATGAAAATGAAAACACTTGGGGAGATATTATTAATATAGATTAACATTGAAAATATTGATTAATAAGTGTGCATCTCACATGCTGAATTTGATCTTTAATCGTCATCTTCATTAATGAAATAATAGGAGGAAAATTATCAATTGCAAGACATTCAGGAAACACCTGATCAATACCTATAGTTAAGATTTAAATAGATAGTTGATAGTTAAAAAGTTACAAAGTCAGTGAGTTTTTCATATTAACATATAAAAAAAGGTGTTTAGCCAAAATGTGTTTCATTCACCAGCAAACTTTGTGAACCAAGACATTCCCTGTAACACATGAACTTGTAGGTCATAGGAGACCACCTAACCTCTCACTGTGCAGAATTCATGAATGGGATCTTTGAAGAAGAGGAGAAAGAACAGAATTTAGCAGTTGATTCAGTTAATAAAAATGACAACAGCAAAAGTCTCAAGATTGTAAAGAGTAGGAATCAGTTCAGTGCCCTTGGTTCTTTTTAGTCCCCTTAACCTGTATTGTATATTTAGAATTCTCACAGCACTTCTCAGACTCTGAACTCTGCCTTAATGTTTTCTTCATTAACTCCTCACCCAAAGGTCCTTGAATGATCTATGACCCCCAAATCACTACCATCAGTCAAGATCTTTCTTCTGAGTCCAGACACGTACATCTAATCAGCTATTCACCATGTCCAGATGGAATGCCCTAAAGGAAATTCAAACTCAGCAGGTCCAAAGGTGAATTCGTCATCTTTACTCCCAAATGGTTTCTTATCAGGGTTGGCCTATCCAGGCAAATGAGAAAACTATCTCATTTGCAAAGACAGAATCATAGTAGTTAACCTTGAAATGGGCTGTTTTACACCCCACAAAACAACCCTTCAGCTGCTTCAGACTTTGAAACTTTCTGAGTTGTCCACTTCTTTCGTTCTACATATCTACCATCCTTGTCCAAGCTAATCTCATCTCCTGTTAGACTGCCAAAGTAGCCTACTGAATGCTTTCTCCTTTTCTCTTATGCTCCAACAATCCATTCTCCTTAAAAAGTACAGAAAGCTCTTTTTTAAATGAAGATCTTACCCTCTTCTACCCCCCTCCAAAAAAAAAATCTTACAAA
>JAJEJO010000893.1:0-12955 GCA_020662805.1 Glaucomys volans | reverse complement strand
TGCAAAGGTATAATCAAAACAGCATGGTACTGGTGTAAAAATAGACACGTTGACCACTAGAATAAACTGTAGGGCCTGGAAACAAGTTCATGAACCTGTAGACCACTAATCTTTTACAACAGCAGCAAGAAAAATAAAAAACTTAGGAAAGAATGGTCACTTCAATAAATGGTGTAGGAAAATTAGAATGAATGTATGCAGAAAATTGAAACTTGACCTCTATGGCACATCATATATAAAATCAATTTAAAATGGATCAAATTCTTAAGTGCAAAATCAAAAGTATAAAATTACCAAAAAAACAAAAAAAGAGAGGAGGGAGACTTTCTTTGGATGCTGCTATAACAGTAATTATTTGGACAAAGCTCCAAAAATTTCAGGAAACTAAAGTAAAAATAGCCAAATCAAGTTACAGAGAACTAAGAGGCTTCTGCATAGGAAAGGAAACAAGAGAGTGAATGGACAACCTGCAGAACAGGAGAAAACATCTTCCAATTGTTCATCCAATATTGGGTCAATGTCCAGCATACATAAGGAACTCAAAAACTCCATAACATCAACTGCAACAAAACCCACACGAATAAGACAAATAAGAAACAGGTAAGTGATCTGAGAAGATCTTAAGTGGCCAGCAGGTCTATGAAAACATTCTCAACATCACTAATCATCAGGGAAATGTAAATCAGTGCCACAATGCAACATTCTCTCATTTAGGTTATAATGCTTATTACCAAAAAGACAGAAGAGAACAAGTGCTGGGAAGGGTGTGGAGAAAATGAACCCTTGCATACTGACGGTAGGAATGGAAATTACTACATTCATGTGAAAACAGTATGAAAGTTCCACCAAAAGAAAAAAAACTGTAATTAGCATAAGATTGAGCAATCCCACTGTGGAGATAGATCCAAAGGAAATTAAATGGTGTGTTGAAGAGACATTTGCATTCTCATGTTTATTGCCATTCTATTCACTATAGTAAAAAATGGGAAACAGCAGATGAATGGATGAAGAAAAACTGGTATATGTATACAATAGAATGAGAAGCGGTCATAAAAAGGGATGATGTCTTGTCATTTGCAGCAATATGAGTGGAACTGGAGTATATGAAGTACAATAAGATAAGCACAGAATGACAACTAATTATACTAAATTATTTCATTTATCGGGAGAATCCAAGAAACTTGATCTGGTAGACCTTGAAAGTACAATGGTGATTCCCAGATGTTGGGGAAAGTAGGGATAAAAACAACAGGGAAATATTGGTCAATGAGTATTAAGTTTCAGTTGAGTAGAAGAAACCAGTCTGATATTCTGTTACTAGGGTTCATTCATAGTAGGGTTACTATGAATGATAATAATGTGCTACATACTTCAAAAAAATTTAGAAGAAAGGGATTTTAATGTGTTCATGACAAAAAAGTAATCAATATTTCAGGAATTAGAATAAGATAGGCTTACCCTGATTTGAACATCACATATGGCTTATGTTTATTGAAACATCACATTTCATTCAATAAAAAATATCACATTTCATTCAATAAAAAATAAACACAGGTGATCAACAAATATATGAAAAAGTGCTCATCATCTCTAGTAATTAGAGAAATGCAAATTAAAACCACCCTAAGATTTCATCTGACTCTAATTAGAATGGCTATTATCAGGAACCCAAGCAATAATAAGTGTTGATGTGGATGTGGGGAAAAAGGCATGCTCATACATTGCTGGTGAAATTGCAAATTGGTGCAGCCACTCTGGAAAGCAGTATGGGGATTCCTCAAAAAACTTGGGAACCCACCACTTGATCCATCCATCCCACTCCTCAGTTTATACCCAAATGACTTAAAATCAGCAAAGTACAGTGATGCAGCCACATCTATGTTCATAGCTGCTCAATTCACAATAGCTAGATTGTGGAGTCAACCTAGATGCTCTTCAATAGATGAATGGATAAAGAAACTATGGTATATATACACAATGGAATATTACTCAGCCATAAAGAAGAATAAAATTATGGCATTTGCTGGTAAATGGGTGGAATTGGAGAATATCTTGCTAAGTGAAATAAACCAAGCCCCCCAAAACAAAGGCTGAATATTTTCTCTGATAAGTGGATGATTATTCATGGGGTAGGGGGTTGGGGGGGAAGTAAGAATGGAGGAAGTATGAATGGTGTAGAGAAAATGGGATGGGAGGGGGTGAGGGAAGGAAAGATAGTAGACTGAGAAGACAGCATTACCCTATGTATATATAGGATTACATGAATCGTGTGAATCTACATTGTGAAAAAAAGATATATTCCCTGCTGTATAATCATATCAAAATGGGTTCTGCTGTCATGTATAATTAAAAAGAACCAATAAAAAAGTAAAAAACAAACAAAGCAAAACAAAACAAAAAAATATACAATATGTCAATATGAGAAAAACAATTGTCAGCCAGGGTGTGGAGAAATTGAAATATTTGTGCACTGGTTTTGGTGATGTTTTGGCTATACAATGGTATAGCCACTATGGAAAGTAGAAAGTTCCTCAAAACATTAAAAGTAAAATTATCACATGACCCAGAAATCCCACTTTTTGGCATGCATTCAAATTACATGAAATTAGTATCTCAAAGAGATATCTAAACTCCCATGTTCATTGTAGCATTACTCACAGTACCTAAGAAATGGATGCAACCTTAACGTCCACCTACAGATGACTGGATAAGAAAAATGGCCCCTCCCCCCAAACACAACAGAATATAATGCAACATTTAAAAAGAAGGAAATCCTGTCTTATGCTCCAGAATGACTGAGTCTTGAGGACACTATGATAAGTGAAATAAGATAGTGATTAAATGATAAATACTTTATGATTCTACATACATGAGGCATCTGAAGTAGTCACACTCCTAGAAACAGAAGGTAGCAAGCTGATGCCAGAGCTGGAAGGAGGAGAAAACAGGGCTATTGTTCAGTGGATGCAGAGTTTCAGTTTTGCCAGATGAAAAAGTTGCAGAGATTTGTGGCATGATTTGTGGCAATGCACACATAATTAACATGACTACTATAAACTTAAAAATGGGTACTATGGTGAATTTTATGTTTTGTGTTTTGACTACAATAAAAAGAAGATTAAAAGCATGAGAGTGGGATGATATGTCGATATCTTCATGTGCTTAGAAGTGACTTCATATGGTTTGGCTAAGAATTTGCATGTGAACTGACTTCCCACGAAGAAGTCAAAAAAGTAAGAGTATTATTTAGTTGAGCAGGCATCAGAGAGATTTATCCAATTGCAATCATAAAAAACAATACCAAGCATCAAGTTTTGGAGTGAGTTTTATTTGGACTCACTCCAATAAAAATGTATTCTAGCAACACTTGCATATGTAAAGCTAGAATTTAGATCAGGGCTAGAGATCACCATACATAGAGGTAAGATAAAATTTGTGGGAGTGAAGGATAAAAATAGAGAACAGAGGACAAAGGATCATTGAGAGACATTAACAGTTTGTGGTTCCAATAAAATAAAGACTAGAGCTTGAAGAGGAAAGTTTAAAAGTTCATAGAGGATATTCCGACACAGACATTTAGCCTCAGCTAAAAGATCACAGATATTTTTCCACTAAAACAAGTGGTTTGGTGTCTTCTTACTTTCTTATTTTAGTCTAAAATAATAGTCAATTTCCTTAGGTAATGTTTTATCTTATATTTTATAAAGCATCACTGATGTTGCAAAAATATTACTGTAGGGGGGAACAAAACTAAATCCAATTCAAAAGCACAGCTTGGTGCAAGTGTTGGAAAACTATCTTTAAAAAGCAATTTGAAAAAACAAACTGGTTGCTAAAAGTCATACAAAACCTGAAATGCAGAGAAAGGGAAATGTGTTTGGAAAATTAAAAAGGCATTCACGCTTTAGAAAAATTGGATAAAGAGATTTCCGACTAATTGTTGTATAGTCATTTTGCCAATGATGACAACCAATTTGCATGTTTAACTGAAAAGAAAACAGCAAACAACATCTGAATGCAAATGAACTTTGGTTGTTCCTTTTAATAGGCAGGTAAAACAGTTACACAAAACTAAACATTGAACACACAGAAAAGAACTATTAGCATTCAATTTAACATTTGGCCAGTTATTGTGATACTTGCCTTAAATACGCACAAGCATATGCAAATACCTTGTCAAAAGCAATACCAAACATCATGAGTCTGGGAGAGAATGAAAATTTAAGGCTGTACTTATAAACGTAATTGACCATTCTGACTAAAGTTTAATTTTAGCCAAAATTTCCCTGCTTTCAACTGTTAAAAATTATAAAGAGATCTGTTCAGTATTGTTATAATGACAAAAAACTGAGTAACTGAAATAAGATTAAGAAACTCAAAATGTTTGAAGAAGACTTTGGAGTGGAAAATAAGCAAAAGGTGTAACTTAGAGATAAGTCAGCTTCTTCTGTTACATTGTCTTTTCAATATTTCTGATGAGGTTGCCCCTATGCTAAGAAGGCCACAATGACTCCGCCAAGGCAGAACTCAGAGAGGAAAAATGCTTTAATTGAGAGATGGAGATGCAAGCATAAAATAAATAACTTCATTGATACTGAGAGGCATGCTTTTGTCCTCTGACCCTGCCAGTCCTCAGGCCCTGAGCTTGTTTTTCTTCATTTCTGGGTAGGGAAGGAACAGACCTTCTCTAACTATGGAAGAGCATAAGGAGTTCAGGTCAACGGCATTTCAAGGCACTCTAGGCTTACCTCCACCACACACCATCACACTCCATCATTCCTTTCTGTTAAAGGGTAAGTTCTTAAAAGACAGGGGCTGTATTGTTTTTTATGTTGTCATGTAATAAGTAGCACTTTTTTTCTTTTTTCTTTTTTTTTACAAAGTTTGCTTGCCTTATCCTATTCATTCTTTCCCCAGTCTAGAAAGTTCTAGAACAATTTGTTCTATTCTCATCCATGTCCATATCCATTTTGGCGATTACCTTTGATGTTCATGGTGTAATCTTTGGCTCTACAACAGCCTGAAAACTGATACCAGTAGCTTCATCTTCCAATTGGAAAAAGAAGTGACCTCCATCCAGTGCCCAAGGTACGATTATAATGTAGGAAATCAAGATCATTATTCTTTATTGTCATATTTCACATGCTTCTTGATATTTGGAAGTCATTTAAAAGAAACTAATACTATTATGTAGCAATTACAATGTGTTAAATGATTAACTCATATAATCTATAGCAACTCTTCAAGTCAGATACCGTCATTAGCATCATATTTACAGAGAGAAAAACTGTAAAATTGGGACTGATTTTACATCATGTGTGTAACTGGAAGAACAGTTTGGAGAATGAAGATTCATTAAAAAGTACAAAAACAACAAGGAAGTTAAGATAGGATGCTAAAAAGACACATCAAATTTCAGTACTTATCCTATAAAGATGCACATGAAGAGCATTTTAAAAATAAACTTTTTCTTGCAAATGTACTTACCCAGTTTATAAAACAGTTAACACAAAACTAAATATTTTATTTATTTATTTATTTATTTGCAAATAAAATGTACTTGCAAAATCACTTTGCATTTTTCATTCCTTTGAACATAAGCATACTCATTTTTGTGCATCCAATGAAAAGTACCCAAAATGTTTGCTGTATGATTAATTAGGAATCACTGAGGGCCAAATTACAGAGAGAATTCCAAGCCTCAACATTCTCTGCATGGATTTGAAAGTGAGAAGATGGACATTACAAAACTACCTAGTATTTTAAAAAGTGAAGCTCAATTCAATGACAAGTAATATATGCATAATAACAAAATCATCACAAACACAGTTGTGAGGCTTTCATGAGCAAATTCTTATAAAAAAACCTAGAACAGTACCAGTCACAGTAGGAGCTCAGTGAATGTTAACTGCTACAATAATTAGTTATCTGTGTAATGATCAACGTAGAAGAGGAGAATCATCTATGGTGTCACATACAGCACTCACAAGACCTGTCTGTAATACAGTGTCATGGTTTGACACTGACAGACTACATGGTGGGGAAAATAAATCATAGAAGGTGGACTTCAAAAGAACTAGAACACTGACTTGTTGACTTGTTGAGATATTGTTGGTGAAGCAAAATTTTAATAAGATAGCACAAACTGAACAAGGAAAAAATGAAATACAATTTTTCATCACTTGCAGTACATTTTCTTGCCCTGAGACAAGAGATGGTGAAGCAGCCATTAAAAGATGAGACAGATCTCAAGTTGCTCAGATGTTTAGTGAGGACTAACATTTCCCAGACAGAATATTGGAATGCTGTTCCTTCTCTCTCTCTATGACAATGGCAAAGGTGAGACCTGTTTTCAAACACTTTCTCTGCATTCATGAACAAGGTAACTTTGGACAAGTTTTTTAAACTCCCAAGGCCTCAATTCCTTCCCCTATAAACTGGAGATAGTAGTAGTAATATAATGCACACATAAATTTATCAAAGGGTTGTAGCAATAATCAGAGATACCGTAGGTAAAGTACCTATGTAATACAAGGATTCTGGTAAATAGCACTGATTGTGTTACACTGAAAGAAAAACTGAAGTTCATGTTGTTCTGCTATGAAATAGGTGCATGACCTTGGGAAGGTGCATCCCCTATCTAGGTCTCAGTTTATTCACATAATAAATGAAGTCTGATTGGTCTCAAAGTCCTTCTGTTTATTAGTATTCAGGTGCTCACTACTCTGCAAAGGATGAGAGCTCTATGAAATAGCTGCTGTATCACTTACTATTTAAGAGGAATTTTATATCCTTCCAAGAATCAGGAATATGAATCCTGGCCCTGAACTACCACTCCCTTGGACTTTCTAATTTCATCAATACAGCAATATGTGTCACTGAATGCAAATTAAATGCATAAATGTAAATCAGTGTATATTTGTGAGTATATAAAGAATATTGGAAAGACTGACAAGAGTAAATGGGACACTTAGTTCTTGGAGTTTCTCAAAAACTTTACTCCAAATGATAAAAACAACATAATGTGTATCAGTTATGACTATTGATATACAGAAATTTGGAGTAAATCTCCATGCTTGCTCAATAAAAATGTGAAATTAACACATATTTATGAAATTTCAGTAATATTAGCAGCTATTCTATTTGCAATTTAATGAGAGAAGATTAATATAAGAATGAATGTTAAAAATGGCAAGTACACCCAAACTCATTTACTTTCTCTCCTTCAAACTCTAGTTTGAATTTGCTTTTCATATTTCTTTAAGTACAGATATTCAGGAAATTTCTACCACATTTTTTCATTTGTGTAGTTTCTACAACTTGAGTGGCTTGATGAAGGCTTAAGAGATACATGGGGCTGGGTTTGTGGCTCAGTGATAGAGTGCTTCCCTAGCACATGTGAGGCACTGGGTTTGATTCTCAGCACCACATATGTAAATAAAGGCATTGAGTTTATCTATAACTAAAAATATTCAGAGAGAGAGAGAGAGAGAGAGTGAGAGAGAGAGAGAGAGAGATCACAGTGTCCTGGTCCACCTCTGTGAAAACCAAAGTCTTTTCTGAAATAGTTTACTAACATACAATAGCCAATTTAATAAAATCATCAATATGATGAATGAAGTTTGGATTAGGAAATAATCCAATAATAATCAGGAAACAATTTCAAGATTGGGCTGTTGATAACAGTCATCCCAAGTGAGTACAACCATTCAATCAACAAGAATGTCTAAAATTTTCAGTTTGAAAGGCGAGGTTCCAGTTTGTATATAGATTGCAATAAGCTGTTGAACATCTCTTTAGCTTATGGTTAACTTCCTCAGTTATTTACCTATGTAATTATCTCTGGCATTACTTCTGGTGTTACGTGGTGTTGATTATACATCTCTCTACCTGAGGAAGGGTCCCTGCCTTACTCTTCTTTCTTGTCCCCTGCAGCACATAATATTCATTACATAAAGACTCAATCAACATATCACTACCATTTTTGTGGTGCTGGTGATCAAACCCATGACCTTCTGCATGCTAGACAAGCACTCTACCAACAAGCTATGTCACCAACCCAAAATATCACTGTTTTTGAAGCAGCTTACCCAATTCCTAGAAAGAGTGTAAGCATTCAGAGAAAAAAAAAATCCTGAAATTTTGCTAGAATGAATACATATGATGTTATGGACTTATCTTTTAAATTTTGAATTTTTAAAGAGAACTACTAAATGATTCCATAAGCATTCAGAAAAAAACATCTTGAAATTTTACTAGAATGAACACATATGATGTTATGGACTTATCTTTTAAATTTTGAACTTTTAAAGAAAATGACTAAATGAGTAAGAAACACAAACTATTTCCCCAAAATGAAAATCCATTTTGCTTTTTAAAACCTTTAAAATTTTTACATACTGCCTATGAAAATATCAAGTGGTATTTGCATGGCCAGCTACTCTTTAACGGAACTTAAAAAGCAATTGTGTTTATGGAAATATCATGCACACTTGACATAAAAACTGTATAGTTTCTAGGGTATATGTAGAAGATGCTTCATGCAGCATATATTTGTGTGTCTTCAAGTCTCTTTTATTGTCTGAAGATTGTAATCCTTTGCCCTACCCAGCTTCCCATATTGGGTACAAGGTTGAATGAAAGACTGAAGAGAAAAGCAAACAGATTCAAAAGTTGAGAAACAAAGAGGACTTGGGAAAGTGTTTATAGAAACTTGTGCTTGAGAGTATGGACTTCCAGATCACAGGCAAGTCTTGATATCGGGCTCTGAAACCTACCAATCTGTAATAATACACACTGATTTATGTTCTCTGAAATTTAGTTAATTTATCTGTAATATACAATTATACCAGATAAATTTAGTTAATTTATCTGTAATATACAATTATTTTCCTTATTACATGTTTATTAGATATGATTTATGTAATATATATAAGAGTAAATTAACCATAGATAAATATATTCTCTGCATTTTTTGAGATACAAAGAAGGGATGTTAGCAAACTTGCTACAGTGAACATGCTACAATGAGGCTAATTTGGAATAAGCTCCACACCTCTTCCATCTTTCTTCGTACTTTTTTCCTTTTTTTTAATTCCCTGATCTTGCACAATCTAACAAAGATCAATTCTGCTGCTAATTCCCAGGCACTAAACAAAAGCATCAGTACAGCCAAGTAGATTTTGTTGGATGCAGGCTTATGTTGGGAAAGTAAGATGGCAGGATGTAGATGGTAATATTTAGAAGGGAAAAGTGCTTATTTAGTAGAAGCTGGCCCAAACACCCTGTTTCATATTTTTTTCAAAAGGAAGACAGACAGAATACCCTTTTAATATAACTTCAAATGCACTAATATTATAATTCCACAAAGAGTTTTCTTTCATGCACTATAGAAATAGGCCATTAAATTTGCATGTCTAAAGGAACTTCTCAGTAATTACTTTGCTTAAATACAATTAGTATATCAGTCTGTGAAACTGCAAGAAAAAAGGAGGACAAAGTAAGTGATCCAGCTTTGTTTCACTGCATGTGTGTAGAGAGGAACTAATCAGTTTCTTTTAACAGCTGCACCTATATTTTAATCTGGTTTTACAATTTGAAACAACAAATTGCATGAGCCCTTTTTAAAAGGGCTTCTCTGCTCCATCTTCAGGTGTAGGAGTTTCCTAGTCTTAAATAAAATGAAAACTAATTAAGAGTCTTTCTTAGAAGGAAAATTGGGGGCAAAAAATACAGTTAATGTTCCTGTAATGAAAGAATGTTATGCCCCAGAAGTAAGAGATACATATTTTCTATTGCCAGCTCTGTGTCAAATTAGTATCATAATTTTGGAAAGCACATTTTACCTTTCTGAGCTTCAATTTGGTGTTCTATGAAACTAGCTAATTGGATGTCTAAGTGTGTCAGCTTTTTGCCATTACAACTTCCAAGGAGGAAAGGTTCAGTGTGACTCAAGTTTGGAAGTTGAAGTCTATGATCAGCTGGCCCTGCAGCAAGGCAGCCCATCATGATAGAAGTATGTGGCTTAGCAAAGCCACTCACTCACCTCATGGCTGAAAGTCAAAGAAAGAGGAAGAGGAAGGGACCTGGGACCCACAGTCCCCTTCAGATGCAATACAGGAACCTCCCGCCAAGCCCCACCTCTTAAAGGCCCAATGGCACCACACTGAGTAATATTTACCACATGGACCCTTTAGAGACACTTGAGAACCAAGGTTTGCCATGAAGTTTCCATCAAACTCTCTCTCTCTCTCTCTGTTTGCTTGTTTGATTTTTAAGAGTCTTCTTTAGAAGGAAAAAGCAGGGAAATATACAGGGAAATATACAAAGAGCTCTTGGAGGCATATTCAAAGATACATTTTTAACTGTTTCTTTTGCTTTACCAAAAGAAAAGGTATTTCTTTTAATTTCTCCCCTTCCAACTCCCTTAAAGTCAAGCTGCAGACAACATTTATTATGAAAACCACATGCTTTCAGTGACATTTATTTTGACAACTACATGACAAAATAAATTCTGTTGCTGTGACTTGACCAAGCAGAGCCTCTTCTTTCACAGCAGATTTCCTGTGGCTTTTTCAAAAAACAAGATTCCTAGGAACATCTAGCAAAGAGGAATTCAGTTTTAGAGATGCAAATCCTACCTAAACATTTCACTCAGTACCTATGTGAGCGTGTGCAAGTACCTTAACTATTATCCCCATCCATAAAATAGGACTCAGTTCCTTCCCACCACCCGGCTTTTTGGATTAACTGAGATATCAGACGGAGCAATATTTATTTATAAGCAATATTTACTTACACATTGCTTATTTAAGCAATGTGTAAATACTGTTTACTCATAAGCATGTCACAGTATGTAACATAGAATGATTTACAAAGCAAATAGGATCCAATATAAACTTCTAAAGGGTTTACTTTGTTGGGAGGCATTATTCAAAATATCTTATAAATATCAACTCATTAAATCTTCAAAATAGCATGGTTAGTGGGGCAATTATTATCCATACTTTATAAATAAGAAAAATGAGGCACAGAGAGGTAAAGTAACTTGCCTAAACTTTCATAGCTAGTAAATGACTGTCCTGAGATTTTTAGCACAGTTGATCTGGATCTGAAATCCATTTCCTATGTACTACCATTTCTCATTTTGAAAACTTTGATGTATTTTATAAATATTAGGAACTATTATTGTTGTTATTTATTTTGTCTTAATTGTTCTTCTCAAACTGGGAGAGTTATATACTGAAGATTTATGATGATGTGTTAGGGGTGTATTCCAAGATTAAGTCTAAGGGATAGGCCACTTCTTATTAGAAGGTTTGAGGAGAAACAGTTAAATAATGAAGCTGGTAAATTAGTTAAGACTTTTATTTTAAATTAAAATAATCAAAATACTTTAGAAAATCTTTTCATAAATCATTACTTCTTATGACAAAACATGAAACTTCAAATACTTTTCAAATGTAATATGGAAAATTATATTCCCATTAGGGGCACATATTGATAGACAAAGATGAGAAGCTATGGAATACATATGCTCAGCAGCTGGTTAAGGACTAAAAATGTAATAATTTGATAATAATGCATTCCTGAATTGACTTTTTATGTGGTGGCTGTCAGAGGGCTTTGTGACTCTCATACATTTTTCCATTTCATATTCATTTGTTTTCCGCCTAGATCTTAGCTTGCCAAAAAGATTCTCTGGAATTACACCAGAATGACCAGGACCAAGAAACTTATCCCCAACTGCTGGAAATATCACAGTTGATGGATTGCAACTTTGTCCTTTCTGGGAAATGCCCTCAGTGGGCTGCAGGGAGTTGCCTAACTAAAAGTTAAGCCTCTCTTGTGGGTAGATGTGTCCCCTGGCCTGTGACTGGCTGATGTGGGGATACTACAGCTTTGTGCCTCAGTATGGGAAACTCTGAAAGACCAACCCAAATAGAGAACCAATAGGGGTGTACCCCATAGTAGGTCAACTTCTCCCTTAGTCCTGTTTTTTAATGCTTCCTTAAATATTTATCTTCAGAGCATATTCCTCTGAAGCTCTACTCGGTGTGTCAGAGATTGTTTCCAGGGAATCCAATCTAAGACAATTGCTGTTTGGCATATTTAGCACCTGTGGTGTAGACGTGATCATGGTTAAATATAAACACTTTTTTAAATAAAGGGAAAAAAAGAAATTCAGAGTGTTAAAAGGCAGAATCAAATGATAATGAAATCATCAACTTTTCAAGTATCATTTTGGGACATACAAATTAACCCCAAGTTAATGACCCCAAGTCATGACCCCAAGTCATGACCCTAAGTCAGGAGGAAATGAGGTCATGAGATCTGGCTACCCACAAAGAAGTCATGGTTGGTACAATTGAACTCAGGCGGAGGAGATCTCACTGGCAAGAGGTGCTTTCCAAGGGACAGGAACAAGGCTGAGTTTAAGGCATGACTCAGAGCCTGACGGTCCTAAAGCAAATGATCATTGTGACAGTGTGTAGAGGGTTCAACAATAAAATAATATTATACTTAAGTAAGCAAAAGAAAAGTACCATGCTCTGTCATTAAGCTATTCCCATCATTGTTCTCATTTTGAATCTTATTATAAATTAGTTGTTAGAGATTCCATTCTCACCTCTAACTCCTGTAGATTTTTTTCTTTACATAATAAAAACATCAACTAAATACTTTCTGAAGACAGACACCAGAGATCATGCCCGCCCACTGTACTAAAGCTCCCCAGCATCTTTGGAGGCTGATGCAGACATTTTGAATGATTCCTCAGGGCGTGGTCACCATCATTGGAGGGGCTGTTCCATTCCTGAGACATCTACAGGAGACTGGAGCCCCTTTGACAGTTATCACACACACATCAAGATACTGAGGACTGGAAGGTTTGAGTGGTGGATGACTGTGAACCATAGATTTATTTTTGTTTTTAATTTTTTTATTTCTTCTTCTT
>JAJEJO010000892.1:613144-648918 GCA_020662805.1 Glaucomys volans | reverse complement strand
TTTCCTTCTTAAAGTTATCCAACTTCAGGTATTGTGTTATAATAATGGAAAACAGACTAATACAATCCCTGAAACATAGAAAAGTGAGCCTGAGAATTAAAGAACATGTTGTGTTTCAGAAAACATCACCATAAAACATTCGATATTATGACATATCTTGGCCTATCTGTTGAAATGCAAAAGCAAAGAAAGAATTTTTCAAACTTTCAGACAATATCAAATTGTCTACAGGGATAGACTGACCTTAGAAATCAATGCAGAAGACAGTGAAACAATGACTAATGGAGTATAACCCAAGGACATCATATCCAAATAAATTTCAGTAGACAGATGAAATAGACTTTCCCAAACATGAAAAAAACAAAATCAAGAAACACAGTAACCATGATAGCCTCTCAAAAAAAACAAAAAAAAAACAAAAAAAACAAAAAAACCTACTTACTGAGGATATCCTAGCAATTAAGAGAAGATTTAAAGTAGGAAATAAAGGAACAGAAGGTATATAAAAACCCCCCCTTTTCTTAACTGAGGATTGAATCCAGGGGTGCTTTACCACTGAATTACATTCCCAGCCCTTTTTATTTTTATTTTTATTTTCACTAAGTTACTTTGTTTTGCTAAGTTGCTGAGGCTGGCCTCAAGCTTACGATCCTCCCACCTCAGCTTTCCTGAGCTGTCGGGATTACAGGTATGTGCCACAGCACCCAGTATAAAAGGCTTTTGACAGGGAATCAGAGTGCAGTTTAGTGGTGAAGTGCATATTTGGCATGCACAGGTCCTATATGCAATTCCTAGCGCGTGCGCGTGAACACACACACACACACACACACACACACACACAAAATCTTTTGAAGAACAAAAAATTCATTTAAATATAAATGACACATTTTTCTCTTTCTGGAGTAGCTTCCACCCACTCCTTCAGGGACTGATGACTATGCTCTCCAGATGGGGTGTGGCACTTTTAGACCTTGGGTGTTTCACTGGGGTTTTAACAACCCCTTCAGACTCAGCCTCCAGGGACCATGTTCAAGTTGCTAACAGGCCCCCGCAAGGGAGCAGGAATGGCTGTCTGACTGGGGTCCTTCCTACACAAAATCTTTTCAACTTCCTTAAAATTTCCCCCTCATCCCTTCAAAGTTTTGGCAGCTCTGAGCCTCTTTTTTTCTTCCAGCTTGTCTAGCGCTTTGAGCCACAGGGGAGACCCACAACCCTGCAGAACATCCCGGAATGCAAAACATTTGCAATGAGTCACAGCTGCAGAAGTGCCAGCAAGGGCTGTTCCAGACTTGGAGAGGGAAGGGGCGGAGTTCTCAGGCCCTGCAGCTGCAGAGCTTGTGGCAAAGGTTGGACCCAGGAAAGTGCTGCAAAGCACTGGCTGGAAGGAGGAAAACAGAACAATGAGAAAACAATGGTATTGGACCACTTCTCTGAGGCGTCTCCTCCTGCTTTGTGTGGATCTGTCAACTCTGTTTGCCAGCCACTTTCTCTAAATCCTAAAAATGTTCACAGGAAAAACAACCTTCTGGATTATTACAGGATTGTAAGTTGACTTTTAGAAAATGATCTCTGACAATCTTCTAACCAACAACCATTAAGGGCTGAACCCAGCAAGTTTTGCAACACACTATTTTAAGATGAACTTTTAAAATGCAATGGGCGTTCTCGCCTTTTATGCCAAGACAGAGGGCATTCACTGGCTCTGTTGGCATTCAATGGCTTTCTCTCTGCCTGAAAGTACACCCGCCTTTTAAGTCCTGGAGAGAACATTTGGGTGTTAAAACTTGAGTTATGTTAATGACAATTATGAATAAAGGATACATTCATAATATTCACTCAAGATATTTAAAAACTATAAAATAAAAAGTAAGTGTCCATCTCATTTCTACCCCACCCCAGTCACCTAGTTCTCCATCCTAGAAGTAAACACCATCACTCATTTCAAGTTTGTTTTTCCAGAAATATTCTTTGCATGTGCAAACATGCCTGATGTGTATAAAGGTTTTGCACAAATAGCATGCATTACACAATGTTTCCCTCTTTGCTCTATTTTGTAAAACAACTTAGGATACTATTTCATGACCGTATAAATAGAACTGCCTTGTTTTATTTGGTCATTGAAACTAAATATTTGAACAGTACCCTGTTTGTATACATGGTGGTCATTTTCAATCTTTCCCTGTTACAAAGTGGGCCTCATTGATTATCTTTGAACATATATCACATGCAGGTAGACATACATAGGCAAAATTTCTAGAGGAGGGATTTCTGTGCCAAATTTTGATAGCTATTTTGTCAAATTGCCCTTCAGAGAGTTTATAGCAATTTATACTCCCACATGAGAGCATCTGTTTCCCCTACCCACAATTTGTGTTGGGGTACTCTAATAAAAATTTGTCAATTGATAGGTTTTTACAAATGGTACCTCATTGTAATTTTAATGTGATTTCTTTTTATTATAAGATTGAACATCTTTACTTATGTCTGAAAGCCACTTGCTTTTTCTGTTCTGTCAACTATGTTCTGTAACCATTTTTGTTTTGATCTGTTGAACTCTCTATATTAAGGGAAATGGCCCTTTGTCAATGTATAAACAGAAACATTTTCCAGTTTGGTTTTTTTCTTCTCTCCATACTATCCATGTTAATTTCTTACAGAAGTCTTTTGGGTTTTATGTTGTTGAATTTTCCTTTCCACCCTTGGTATTGTAGAAAAGGAACTTCCCCTTCACTCTCTGAGGGTTTGATAAATTGAGTTCATGAAGTAAAATGACAGTAGACAGATCAGCAGGAGAAAAGGCTTATAAGCTTATCTTGAGCATTACAAGGAAGAAAAGCAAGTTCCCAATGACCTAATGAAATATAAAAGCCCGGACACTCTCTTGGTAGGCAAGGGGGGAGGAGACATATAGGCAACTCCAGGGAAACTAAAAGATTCTGGAGAGAGAATGAATGTGCCTGAACACATGACAGCCTGCGACTGAGTCTGTCTGGACATGATGCTCACCTTTGGTCTTCTTTCCTGTGATATAAGTCATTCTCCCCCGGATAATGAGATACTTGGGAAGGGGCTCCAGAACAATTGAATTCTTTCTGGAGGATGCGTTCTCAAGGCTGATAAGGGAAATTCAGAGAAAACCTCTCCCTGTGCTTTGGGGGAGAGGAGTAACAAGGGACAGGAGGGGGTCAGAGAGACCTCCACTCTCCTTTAGTTCAAAGCACTCAGCATGCCAAGCACCATTCTCTGAGTCCTGACATTGGCATCTAGAAAGTTTGGCACGTAGGGAGTATTTCCCTTGAAATTATTAAAAATTTCCCCAATATTTTCTATAAAAAGATTAATTATTTTGTGTTCAGCATCTACATATGTCATCCAGCCAAGATTTACCATAACAAGGGATAAATAGGGCTTCGTCAATATCTTTCTCTAGCTGGATCAGTAGTTCCAAATGGGCCAGGAATCCAGGAATCCTGCATCTTCTGCTTCAGGGTCTTTCACAGAGCTGCAATTAATGAGTCAGCCAGGGTTGGGGTCTCACAGGGACTCAACCGGAGACAGACTTGCTTGCAAGCTTTTATGGCCATGGCAGGATTTGGTTCATTGCAGGTTGTCAGTTGAGGCCTCAGCTCCTTGCTGCCTGTCTCTCAGAGCCACCCTGAGTTCCCTGCCTCATGAGCCTCTCGATGTGGCAACTTATTTCATCAAGGCCAGCAAGGGAGCAAATCAGCAGAGTCTGTCAGCAAGGTGGAAGTGACAATCTTCTCTAACATAATCACAGCAGCCACAGTCCATCCCCTACACCGTGCTCTGTGATGAGAAACAAGTCACAGGTCAGGCTCACATTCAAGGGGAGCAGGGAGAAGGTGGGATTCATTGGGGGCCATCTTAGAAGCAGCCCCAATTAGCCCTCTGACCCCCAATGATTCACGTCCCTCCGGCAGGCAAGGTGTGCCTGTCCCTTCTCAAGTTCTGCAAAAGTCTCTTCCATTATAACATTACTTCAAAGTCCAGGATCTCATCCTCTAATTCAGGCCCAGGTGTAAATGAAACTACCTAGGTATAATTCATTAAGTCCAGTTTCTGAAACACAGTTTCTCTGTTGGTATGGTTTGGAGGTGAGGTGTCCCCAAAAAGCTCACATGTGAGACAATGCAAGAAAGATCAGAGGAGAAAAGATTGGGTTGTAAGAGTCTTAACCCAATCAGTGAATTAATCCCCTAATAGGGATTAACTGAGTGGTAATGAAGTGGTTAGGTATGGCTGGAGGAGGTGGGAATTAGGGTGTGACTTTGGGGTATATATTTGTATCTGGAAAGTGGACCCCTCTTTCTGTCCCCCGGATCATCATGTGAGCTGCCTTCCTCCACTACACTCTTCCGCCATGATGTTCTGCCTCAGCTCAGGCCCCAAGGAATGGAGCCTGCTATCTGTGGATTGAGACCTCTGAAATCATAAGCCTCCAAATAAACTTTTCCTCCTCTACAGTTGTTCTGGTGAGATCTTTTAGTCACAGCAGTGAAAAAGCTGACTAAAATATCTATCATTTGTGGACCTGTGAAACTGAGACAAGTTACCAGCCCCACAACCCAGTGTGGGGACCTTGCCATGCCAGAGGAAGACAGTGGGAAGTGAAGGAGTCCCCATTCCACAGCAACTCACAGGTTTAGTTTTGTTCACCATAGCTCCATAGCAATATTATTCTATTTTGCCCCTTTGTGATTCCCCCCTTTATTTTTCACACACATATGTGAACACACACAGAGTTCCTTTTTTATTATTTCTATTTAATCATCACTATCGTACTAAGTTCCAGGTTTTTCTTCTGCGTGCTTTACCTAGATGAACTTACTCAACCCTCCACAATGAGGGTAGACCATTATTATCCTTACTTTACATAAGGGCAAAACAAAGTGCACAGAGATTAAACAACATTCTAAGAGCATACAGATGATAAATGGCAAGGCCAGTGAGTGTTCCTGGAAGAACAATTTGTAGGAGGTTCGAGTAAAGCAGGAACTGCACTGGCGTGCCTGGCTGGCAAAAATTGCTTCTGGGTTCCTCATAACATGAGGGGATAGGTATGAGAGAGATGTTTTAGCCTTCTATGTTCCCCAGTCAGTGGTTTACACTATGAGCCTATTTGTAATTCAGCACCTTACTTCACTAACAGACTACTATCTACAAATACAGCCAGAGTGTGTATTTCTTCCCTCAATCCACCTCCCCTACCACTCCTCAGTGCCACCTGGACACTCCTGCAGCCAGCCTGGGTAGCCTGTTTCCACTGTTTCCAACCAGCTTTTCGTCACTGTGGACAAATACCTGAGAAAATCAACTTAAAGGAAAAAAGATTTATTTTGGCTCCATTTCAGAGGTTCCAGGCCACAGTTGTGTGGCTCCATTGCTACTGGACCTGTGGTGAGGCAGAGCATCATGGCAGGGAGCATTCAGTAACGTAAAGCTGCTTACCCCACGGCTGCAGAGGGGGAGAGAGTGAGGAGAGAGAGAAAAGGAATAAAGGGCCTGGGACAAAATAAACCCTTCAAGGACACACCTCAGTGACTGACCTCCTCCAACTAGGCCCAGGCTCCTAAGGTTTCCACCACCTCCCAATTCCCAATGATCTATTAACTCCCTGGTGAGGTCAAAGCCCTCACAGCCAAAACCACCTCTCAAGAGCCCCACCTCTGAACACTGATGGATTGGGAACCAAGCCTTCAACATAGAACCTTTGGGGGGACATTTAAGATCCAAACCATAACACAGGGAGTGTCAAGTGCCCCCTCATGGTGTACCACACAAAGAGTTGGTCTTCACTGCATCCGGCCACCCTTCCCTGTTAGTACCAATCAGGGCTGCTGTGACTTCAGGTTGCCCACTAAGTACCTACTCCTCTTTCCCTCTTACCTAACAATCCCAGCCATGGTCAGGAATCAAATGCCCACTTAAAATCCAGGAGCTTTAGGGGAAGAAGTTTCTATTCCCTATTCCCAAAGAATGGACTCTAATTGGCCTAAATCAATGTTAGTAATTCCTTCTCCCCTCTTTTGCCAGTGTTTGACTCAGTCACCTAGATTTGAGACAAATGGCACCTGGCATCCCCCTTTGGTCAATTTCTGACCCAGAGTGGGCACATGAATTAAGTTGGTCCATCACCACATTTACTTGCTCTCTACCTAGTGGGTCCAACAAGAAATCATGTTGCCAGAACTCCCGTGGGTGGTCGTATTAACGCTGAACACAGGGGAATCGGCCCTCAAGTAAGAATAGGGACAGAGAGGCAAGAAAATTCTGGGTGATTGATGATATTATAGAGCCAGTCATATCCTTGGACTTTTTATTATGTGAGTTAATACATTTTCTTAGTTTTAAAGCCATTCTGAGTCAGCGTCTGTTACTTGCAACTGAAACTTCCTAATTAGTACAGAATTAAAGCTGCTGCCTAGTTTGGTAGAAAATCTAGCTTGTGATTTTCTTAGTTTAGCAACTTCTACATTAAGACTGATTATAATTGCTTATTTTGAGGACATTCAGAATAATTAGTAATCCTAATTACCTTTATGAACTCTATTAGTACAACCAGGATTTTAAACTATCAAAAAAGCATGATTAGCCAGGCACAGAAGTGCACACCTATAATCCCAGCAACTCAGGAGGCTGAGCTAGGAGGATTGCTAGTTCGAAGCCAACCAGGGCAATTTAGGGAGATCCTGGTTCAAAATAAATTTAAAAAGGGATGGGATGTAGCTCTGTGGTAGAGTGCCCCTGGGTTCAATCCCTAGTGATGAGGGAAAAAATAAATACATGCATACACACATACCTACATACACACTTACATACAACAAGTGAGTACCAGACATGAACCATGCAATGTTCATTTCTAGATCTTGCAGTGATTCCAAAGGCCCTTAGGATGCCCTAAGCATAAAAATGGAAACTAGAGTGGCATTCTGAGTAAATAAGTGAATGGGTGGGTAGAGTAAAGACGTCTCTGTATTTTTAAAACTGTTGCTAGGGTGGCAGGCAGGAAAAAATGTTGCATCAGGGTTTTCCCCCTTATTACTCATTGTGTCATATGTGCTAAATTTGTTGCACATTGGCTGTTCTGAGAAGTCTAAGTGGTCCTTACTACCCTTCTTCTCCTAGTGAAAAGTAAAGTTTTAGGATTTTAGGACCCATGTGGAGGATTGATTTAAGTGAACCATTAGGAGAATGGGCAAGAGGCTGGGCTTTGGAAGCAGGCATTTCCCCAAGCCTGAGTAGCCAGGAAGGGGCAGCTTTTACAGGTTTTCTGAAATAACACAGCTAGGAGCCCATTTGCTAACAAATGAAATAATCCTGGATTCAGGGTGAGCCCTAAATCCAATGAGTGGCATCCTTATAAGAAGAGAGGGAGATTTGAAACAGAGAGCAAAGAAGGCTACCTGAGGGTAGAGGCAGAGATAAGGCAGTTATGCTGAGAAGCCAAGGAAGTCCCAAGGCCACCAGGAGCTGGAAGTGGTGAGTCAGGATCCTCCTTTCCAGTCTTCAGAAAGATGTGACCCTGTCAACACCTTGATTTCAGATTTCTGGCCTCCAGAACCATGAGAGAATAAAGTTCTGATGTTTCAAGTCACACAGTTTCTGGGTTTTGTTACAACACAAACCAATACAGGATTTAAGCATTTCTCAGGGCCTCCATACCATAGGCCTCCTATCATAAGTGATCAAGTAGGATACTCTCCATAATAAACCAAAAAATTAATGACTCAGGTCATTCAGTATGATTCTGCATGCCAAAGAATAACCCTTTAAAATCATATTGCTAACTATGGAACTTTTTTGAAACAACCTGCTTATATATGCTTAGAATGCTCTGTAAAATTAGGATCTATATGAAACAGCATCATTTGATGCCTCTGCCAAAAGGGACCAGAATAGATGAACAAAGGTAGGAGGGAAGAATTTTTAAATAGATATCTTTGCATTTTTATCTTGTGCCTTTCTTTTCATAAGCATAAACAAACATGTGGTTAAGAAAAGAAATAGCATTGCATTCCTACTCTATAAACTGTGATGTGGTTTCCTCAGAGTTATATAAAAGTATCTTTTAACCAACAATTGCTTAATCAAAATCAAAGCATTCTGTAATCCCAGCTGCTAGGGAGGCTGAGGCAGGAGGATAGTGAGTTCAAAGCCAGCCTCAGCAATGGCAATGCACTAAGCAACTCAGTGAGACCCTGTCACTAAATAAAATACAAAATAGTGCTGGGGATGTGGCTCAGAGGCCAAGTGCCCCTGAGTTCAACCCCTGATAACAAAAAAAAAAATCAAAACATTAATTTATTTATATAAAGAACAGTGGTATTACTAATCAGTTTGACAAATAGTAATGAGGTTTGGGTGTTTTGTGATGTTGCTACTGCCTGAAGTCTGTTTGCAAATCAAATTGGTCCTTTTTTTCACTTGTTTAATTTCTTTGTTATAACTTTGGATTATAAGAGTGCATTCGCCCTTCCTTAATATGACTGAAAGAAAGTAAAGTCATGCTATAATTATTGTTAGAGCCAAATTCTCTTCAAAAAAAAGAAAAGGGACACAGTCCATTTTATTGTTGTTTCCCAAATAGAAAGTTGGGGCAGGCTTAGGTGTGAATGCTGTTTACAATGATTATCCTATCTGTCAGTAACTTACTTCAGAGTCCCAGAATAAAACTATACTCATGATTGTTCATTCATTTTTCCTTTCATTCAAATGCCTCACCTCCATGTGCCTTCTTTTGTGTCAGAGGCTAAGGATAAAAGCCATACTGCAGGGAACCTTGTCTCCAGATAAGACAGCCTTGTAAGGGAATGTGTATATCTGGTCACTCTGATGGGCACTGTAATAGTGCACTACGACTCATGTGAAAGGAGTAGGCTGCATCTGGGAACTTCAAGACGACAGCACAGATGCTACTCCAGTCACAATCATAGAGATATTCATTTTTAATGACTCCATGATGGACTCACGTTATAATTCTGTAACTAGTTCCAGGCCATCTAAATAGTCAAGTTTTTTCCTCTTATGTTTTCATCTTTGAATATTGGTTGTGTCTCTTTCTGAAATGCTCCTAGCCACTTCCTAAGACCTGACTGGGTTCATTCACATACCTGATGGAAGATGACAATCATCAAAGAAGAGAACAAATTTGGAAGCAGAGAGAGGTTTCACTCCAAGGAAATTAAATTGTGGGAGCTATAAGTTCTAAAATCAAAATTATACATTCTCAACTGTTTCAGATCTTTAGTGATATGGTCCACATACTGCATTATACTTGACTATATTCACTGTTAGGAGCTGGACATAAAGTTCCAAGTACTGTGGCTCTATCAAGGGTTTAGTCTATTTTTAGTACAAATAACTTTGGCTCTAGGACATCATGTACACACTACGGCAGAGATGCTGGCTGTTCCCTTACTGTGTTTTCTTCTTGCGCACATGACTGGACCACAATGGCAGAGAGTAGCAGTCATGTGACTGAGTTCAGCCAATGGAAAGAGCTGAAGTACTATGCAGCGCTTCCAACCTGACCATTAAAACCTGCCATGCCTCGTTCTTTTTTCTTTGCTTCTCTCAGCAGAATAGAATCAATAGAGCCTCCATCAGCCCGAGTGCTCAAATGACTTTATGAAGGAGGCCACCCCACTGACCTATGGGCTTTACCCAGAGCTGTTGTGTGAGTGAGAAATAAACTCTGTTGTATTTGAGCTATTATGCACTTTAAACTTTTAACTTTTCTAACTCATGTAGCAAAATTTTTCTTTTAAATTGTTTTGGGGGGGAATACATAAAAAAGGACAGGTTGAGGAAAACTGAATTCTAATATTTGTGCTGGATACCTTTCATCTGCCCTTCTGGACCTGTGCTCCATTCTTCTCTATACCCTAAAGACAGACCTACATCTCCAGACCTCTCAGCCCTCTGACTGCCTGGCAGATGAGAAGAGAAGAGAAGAGTGAGCTCAGGGTACTTTGGCAGCTTTCTACCTGTGTGGTCTCTTGGGCTGGTTATGTCTCCTAACAGAAGCTCTATGCTCCCTTCCTCTGGTTCTCCCACTCCTGGTAGATGCAGATATTAGTTCCCTGCCCTTGCATGCTCTGACCTAGGGTGTGGTCAGCTACACTGCCCAGATTGCTACAGCCCCAACCCCACTTGCATTCCACACCCACACCTTTGCATTGTCCCTCTGTAATTGAACCCTCCTAGAATTGTCCTCCTTTGAGTGTTCCTTTTAGCAACTTGACTGAGATTATATTGCTTGTCTTCATTCTTTAAAGATGACAATAGCAAATACTGTATATATTTTCATAACCTAATAAAGCAGCTGTGCATTTTAGTGCAATCCATAGCAATCACAAGCCACAATTCACAGGCAAATCGTTACATCTGCTTCTTTGGTGGTCTCTTGAACTTCAAGGGATCCCCAAATTCGCCTTCCTCAAGGAACCAAATCTTAATAATGTAAGTCCCCTCAGCCTTGAGGTTGGAATCTGAATTCCTTAGTCTGATGTTTCAGTCAGCTATTTCATTGCTGTGACTAAAGGATATGACCAGAACAATTTTAAAGGAGGAAAAGTTTACTTGAGGGCTTATGGTTCCAGAGGACTTAGTCCATAGAAGGCCGGCTCCATTCCTCGGAGCTTGAGGTGAGGCAGAACATCATGGCAGAAGAGTGTAGCAGAGGAAGGACACTTGCATCATCAGGAAGCAGAGAGAGAAAGAGAAAGAGAGAGATTCCATTCTCCAGATACAAAATGTATACCCCATAGCCATGCTCCAATGAACCACTCCCTCCAGCCACACCCCACCTGCCTCTAGTTACCACTCAGTTAATCCCATCAGGGATTAATTCACTGATTAGGTTAAGACTCTCACAACCCAATCATTTTTCCTCTGAATCTTCTTGCATTGTCTCACATTGGAACTTTTGTCTTGCTTCCAAACCACAACATTCAAGCAGCACTCAAGCCCTTCACAGTCTGGTCTCTGTCTCCTCCCCAGCAACATCACTGTCATTTCCTTGTCCTCCAGGCTTGCTCTTCCCCTCACTCCACAGGCCAAGAGGATTGGGACTCTGCAGACCTCTCTTTGGAATCCCCTTCCCTGTTCCTTTTCACCCAGAACTTGGTAGACTCTCAAAACTTGGGCCACCTCTGTCCTGCTGGGGGACTCCTTCCCCAACACCTTCACCTGACACACACCCATTCCTGCCCCACGTCTGCTGCCTTCCAGGTTGAAGCCAGTGCTCCTCTACTCACAGGTGATGTTGTGCCTACACTTCACCCCATGTTCCTACCTGCTCCTGACTCCTGGGCTGTGATAATTTATTCAACCAAACTCTTATCGACAGACAGTTGTGTTGATTCTAATTTTTTTTAAATAATGCTTAAATGATGCACATTTAACCTTGATCTGATGCTATATGATTCAACATATAAGTCTTCTAACTTTTGTACTTTATTTCCAAAACTTTTAATATCTGAGCCAACCAACACGTGACATTTGTTAAGGGATAAATTGAGGTTATATATATCCATATATCCATGGCCTGAAAAAATTTATCCAACTTTATGAGTTCATTTCTGGGCATTTATCCATAAGAATGTTGGACAATGTAGCAGAGTATGAGTTCATTTCAATGGAGCAGGCAGCAAATGTGTAAATGTTGCAATTTCTGCCAAGGTCATTTGGACAAGGCATTTTGGAGTTCCCCTTGGGAAAAAGCTCAATCATTCTGGCACTTTTGATGATCAGTAATATTTTTAATTTTATTTGGAGTGCTAATGCAGCAGAGGTTTAGAAAAAGGGAAAGGGCTCAGCCTGTCTCTCTGCAACCAGATAGCATGGTGCTGCTGAGGAAGGCATAATGTGCCAGTTTCAGTATGCTGCCCATTCCAGAGGCTGTGTTTTCCCATCTGCTCTCCAGGATATAAGAGACACGAGGAAAGTTCTGTCCTTTCATCTCGTACATACCTGCTGTGGAGGCTGGTGATCCCTGTGGTCAAAGTGGAGATTCCATCCAGCTGCCCCTCCAGTGTGACTTGGTCAGCAAGGTGCCTAGTGAGGAGAGTCCTAAGACACCTGCTGGAGGGCAGAGGGCTGTGGACATCAAATCCCATCAAATATGACTGGAACTTACTGAAATCTTGTAAGAGCACATCTCCTCCAAGGCAGGTAGTTGGGGTTGTTAAGAAGCAGCTCAGCCTGAGCAATGGCTGGGCTCAAGACCAAACCTATAAGACATACTCATCTCCAGTCAGGAAGGCTGGACCTCCAGGTCCCTCAGGCTGATCCAACTGAGCATGCTTAGCAAGGCCACTACCCTCCACCAAGGCTCTCCAGGCAGGCCTAGAGACCTCAACTCATTTAAAGCATTGAGACGTGAGAGGCTCTAACTCCATGATCTCTTTTCATGTATATTTTATACTTTCTGATTTGGTGATCATTCCCTGTGAAAATAAAACAGGGATATAATTCAGTGGGAGAGCACTTGCCTAGCATGCAAGAGGCCCTGGGTTCAATCTCTAGAAAAGAAACAATGAAAGAAGAACGGAAAGGGAAGAGAAGGGAAGGGGAGGGGAGGGGAGGGGAGGGGAGGGAAAAGATGAAAGAAAGAAAGAAAGAAAGAAAGAAAGAAAGAAAGAAAGAAAGAAAGAAAGAAAGAGGAAGGAAGGAAGGAAGGAAGGAAGGAAGGAAGGAAGGAAGGAAGGAAGGAAGGAAGGAAAGGAAGGAAGGAAGGGGGAAGGAAGAAGGGGAGGAGAGAGGAAGAAAGAAAAGAAGAAAGGAAAAGGAAGGAAAGAATTGAGGAAGAGAGAAGGGATGGAAGGCAGGCGGAAGAGTAGGGGAAAGGGAGGAAGGGGAAGGAAGACAGGTGAAATTAAAGGTCTCAGTTACAGCTACTGCAGAAGAACATTGACTCTTTATGACTAGTTTTCAAAAATCTTGGCTTTATTTTAACTTAAGTCTTCCTAGTCCTTTTTGAATTTCTGGTAATGGTGTTTTACCTATTTTATAGATTTCTAGAACTCTCTCCAATCAGCTCATTCTACCTCTTCCCACCTTACATTATCAGTCTGGAAAGTCTACATTGGATGAATTGCTGTACAATATTTCTAATCTTTATTAGGTAAAAAAAATTTTTTTAATCATATTGCTGTTTCCATGTGTGTTTGTTTCCTGCACAAGTGTTCAGGGAGCACCTCTGTGGCATGCCGGGTTCAGGTCACCTGGGGTGGATCAGTAAGCAAAATCAGCAATAGGAAGCTTCTGCCAATTTTCACACAGTGGTAGACAATGACTTTATAGGATCAGTAGTGGAACATGGGTTAGTTTAGTAACCATTTCCAGGCTGGTCTGGTTCAAAGCCCTGAGCTTGGCATGTGGCCTGAGAGAAAGGAGAGGCCTTCTGTGGATTGTGCTCCATTTCCTCCTTTCTCCCTTTCAACTTTCCCAGACACCTCCTGGACCTTCCCCAACACACAGACACACATGCAACTTATTTTATCCTATCTTTACAGTACAGTACAGTGGTAACTATTCATATCTCAATTCCATGGATTTCTTCCATAGACTGAGTTTCTTTATTTTTTTTGCTGAAGAGAATTGTATTTGCTACAAAGTAAGGTCTCAATAGGCAGAGATTTCTCCCTCTCTCTCTGTCTCTCTCTCTCTATCCCTCTCTCTCTGTCTCTGTCTCTCTCTCTCTCTCTCTCTCTCTCTCACACACACACACACACACACACACACACTCACACACACACCTGTCTTTGTAAACCTCATGACTAAAATCATAAGCATTTAATTAAAAATTTTTATAGAGACAATATATGCATGTTTCAGCAACCTACTGCTGTGTAACAAACAACCTCCCCAAATTTAGTAGCTTAAAGCATAGTCATTTTATTTGCTCAAGATTCTGTAGATTTCAACTGGGCTGAGCTGGAAGGTCCTTCTGCTTCATATGACATTGGCTAGGCTCACTGCCTGAAATTCAGCTGTGAGTGTGGCTGGGACTAGAGTATGAGGTGTCTTCAGACTGCTCCACAGTCTCTATGCAGTAGGATGAGGCTCTTCATGGCAGCTGGCTTCCAAGATGGAGATCCAGTCTTAGAAATTATACATCTTCATTTCTGCCATATTTTTTGGTCGAAACAGGTCACAGAGCAAACCTAGATTTCAGGAAAGAAGAAACGTACTCCACCTCTTATTGAGGGACTGACAAGGTCACAGTGCCAAGGGGCCTGTGGGATGGGAGGCATTGCTGCAACCATCTTTGGAAACATGAGCTACTATACTGTATAAGCCTGGCTTATGGTAGCTGGTAATCCACTGTAAATCCCAGTTCTAGGCAGTAGAAATGAATCTAGTATTAGCTCACTTTCTTCCACGTGTCTGTCTTCTTTTTACTAATCAGTACATTAGCTGGTAAAGATGTTTTGGATTATAATCCTGAATTCCATGGATATCAGTAAGTATTTTTAGCTTGAAGGCACAAGAAGTAATTCTGGATAACATAAGCAGAAAGGGAATTCTCTTTTGGTTTATCAGATAGTTTACAAAAGATAGACAGATTGTGGAACTAGGCTCAGAATATGGACAGAACCTAAGGAAGGCTGGGCAGGAAGGCACATCCACAGCACCACCACAGGACTCTGCTCTGCTGCTGCCACCACTGCGAACACCAGGTAGTGGATGCTCCACACTCCCAGCCTGGGCCAGGAGCATTGTTCATTTTCCCCTTATAGCTCCAAGTTTTGGGTAGAAACAACTGATTTTCACCACTATTTGCTCCTTTATTGAGCAGGAAGTGGAGAGAGAGACCTTCCTTTTCCTGCTTCCCCTGCCTTTAACACTTAACATTTTCTAATATACCTTACATATATTTTCTACTCCCTCTCTAGAATATAAGCACCATGGGAGCATTTTAGTCTAAACAGACCAAGGATTTTAGTCTGTTTTATTTGGTATTGTGTCCCCAGTATCTAAAACAGTGCCTGCAAAACAGTAAGTTTTTTTTTTCTTTTACATGCTTGTGTGGTGTGTGTGTGTGTGTGTGTGTGTGTGTGTGTTACTGGGGATTGAAACCAAGGCTTTGGGCATCTAGGCCAGAACTGTACCAACTAAGCTACAATCCCAGCCTCAGTAAGTTTTCAGTAAATATGCTGTGCTTAATTGAAGGAAGAACCAATAGAAAATAATACTTTTGATATCCCTTTGAAATACATTTGTTATGTGGTTGACAATGATTTGTCTTAGAATTTAATCCTACCACTCTTATCTACCTAGAAGGTTTTTCTCCTTTTAATCTGTAATATAAGACACAATGAAGATTTTGATAGATTTTAAAAAAAGGTTTAATTTATTGTTCCCTTCCCTTCACCCAGGTCCGTACATCTGCTTAGAGGGAGATTAGAATAAGTCAGACAAGGATCGTTTATTACAAAACCATACCTTATGCTTTGTTCTCATCTCAGCATTTCTAAATGGATATTTTACTGATTTATTGCATTGCTTTTCAAGATATTATGCAAGTTTAAGAATTTTCAAGGTCATCCCTTTCAATTTCTGTTCAGACAGACATTAAGTTGGCCTTTTTCCAGTTTTCAGCGATGTATTTGTCCTCAGAAGCTGCCATGAGCCATGCAGCATGACAATGACCTTAACTAATTCATGATGTGTCCCAGGAGGCAAAACATCAGGCACTGTGGATTTAAATGCACGGACAATGTTCAAAGTCATTGGTGAATTGAAGACACTTTCTGAGTGTCTGCTGAGTACAAAACCTGTGCCAATGGCTCAGTCTCTTGTGATTTTAGTCCTGCCTGCTCCTTAGCATGTGTAACATCAACTAAGGGTTGATCACACTGCCACTCACCCAGAATGTGCAAACAATGAGCAGAGGGGAGAGGATCTGACTGGCTTAGCGAGCTCTTCATTTTATTGCACATTTGTGTCCCTGGCAGGGGGCACAATTTGAGTGACTCCCTTTCAGTAGGCAGCATATTCCCCTGGTTATCCAGTAACTGATGGAGATTATTTCTTATGCACTGGTTCATTTACAGAACACATACTTAGCACCTGGCCTGCACCAGGCACCCAGGTGACAGCTGTGAGCAAAACAAAGTTCCAGTTCTCAGTGTATTTACAACTGATTGTACCACCTAGTTTTTATAATTTTTGCTTTAATAATTACAAGTAAATATAGATGAGAGGGTTGATGGCTGGCACTTTTACCATCCCAAAAAAACCTTAGGTCCAAAATGAGCAAAAGGAAACAATTGTTACTATTCCTAGCAAGTGTCATCCAGACATTGAGAAAAAGAGAGTGGGTGTTGTTCTACCTGCCCCTCCCTGCAGGCCTGTCCCACCATGACTACCTTGCAGGTTCCAGGTCTTGCCCCAGATGCTGACTCCTGCTGGTCTATGTCATGAACTATTGCTACCTTCCAGTGGGTAGATTCTCAAGAGCTGTGATTACTATAGCATGGTGGGCAGATCACTTCTCCTAAATGCAAAACAAAATGCTTGCAAACCATTTTCTTTCACTATCCTACCCTCCTGCTCAGTTGGTGCAGCTCATCGGGTTTCAAGGACTTTTGCTTTCCACCTATCATTTATCCTGAGAAGAATATTAATATATTATATACTAATATATTTATTAGTTATATATTTATTATATAACATGTTATACTAATATGTAATTATTTAATACTATATACTTACAGATCTATGCTATATAATTAGATATGTAGAGAGAGGAAAGGGTAGCTGAAACAGTGACTCACAAATGCATGGCTTCAGTCCTACTGTCTCTCTCTGAACTCCAGATCCACATATCCAAAGCCCTCATATTTTTTTTGTTAATATATTTTTAAAATTTTTAAATTTGTTCTTTTTAGATATACATGACAGTAGAGTACATTTTGACATGTCATACATACATGAAGTATAACTTCCCATTCTTGAGGTTGAACATGATGTGGAGCTTCACTGGTCGTGTGTTCATGTATGAACATAGGAAAGTTATGTCCAATTCATTCCTCTGTCTTTCCTATTCCCATTCTCCCTCCCTTCCCTTCATTCCCCTTTGTCTAATCCACTGAACTCTATTCTTCCAAAGCCTTCTTAACAGCTCCATTTGGATGTTTCAAATGTTCTAACACAAACTCAACATATCAACATGGTACTTGTGTTACTTTGTCTTTCAAAATCTGGTCTTGCTCCTGATAGTATAGTGGTGCTTCCTGTTCACTTCCAGTACCCAAGCTAAAAAACTGAAAACCCAGGAGTTGTTGTAGCACTTCCATCTTTCTTATTGCCCACACCCATTCCATTGCCAAGTTTGGACAAGTTTCCTTTCTAAATGCCTCTCAGGCCTGTCTTCACTTTTCATTGCTTCAGTCTATACAGAGATCATAAATCCTCTAGATGTGACTCCAATCTGTCTACTCACATCCACTTTGGTCTCCTACAATCCATTTTCCACAGAAAAGCCAAGGAGATCATTCAAAATGCCAAGTTCTCCAGCGGCTACTGTCCTGGAGGAATGTGGCCCCAATCTGCCTCCATTGGGCCTTGGTAGGTCTGTATCTCCTTGCTCTCTCCATCTAGCTCCCCAGCTTTTTTTTTCAAGTTCTCAAATCGGCATGTCCCCCATCACTATAAAACGTCGATTTTTTTAAATAGAAAATAAATTCATGTCTATAATAAAATGATAGACAAAAATGATAAGATTTCAGAAAAACACTGAAAACCAATGGTTAAGGATATTAATTTCTTTGAACAGACTAAAGAGAGAGATTGCCTAGAGAAATTGTTGTACACTAATACTGTATTTGCAGATTTTGTCTTTTCACCAAAGGGAAGTACTTAATCTCCAAAAGAACAAGATGAAATTTTAAAATTTGGGTTGATTACTGGAAACACTCCCTATCTAGGAGATAAATATTAAATTATGAAATGGCCTCCTCAGGGAAATTGTGAAAGCCATCATCCAAAATATTAAAAATTAAATCAGATAAAACATTAGATGGACCTAATGTAGGAAATGATCCTGTTCTGGTTTGGGGGAGACAAACTGGAAGACACATTGGGGCTATTCTATTATTTATTTTAGAGGTTTTGCCAAGAAGCACAGCCCACGTAGCATAAGCTCTGACATTGCTATTCAGAGTTCCTAAAAAAACAAGTTATTAGAGGTTAGAGGTAAAGTTCGGGTTCTGTTTTTAGTGTATTGAACTAGAGATCCAGGAATGCTCGGATTCTGCACTGCCAAGTAGCCTTCTGATTAAGTCTCAGAAGTGCAGAATTATTGAACATGCACTCATGTTCACCTCCTTTACAAGTGAGAAGGCCAACAAGGGAAACCTACATGAAAGCCTTGATAGGCTCTGAGACTGAATGTCGAGGAATACTGGGGTTTGAAAATTTTAAAATCCCATTACCAAAGGAGACTTCTATAGTTAGAACAGGAAGACAAATTCTTGGGTTGGAGAGGATACACTTTAAAAGACAAACTCAGGCAAAGGTTAAGGAGAGAATTAGTACTGTCCTAAACAAGAAATGGGGGGAAAATCAAGTTTATGAATGGAAAGAGAAGTGCAAAAGAATGTAAAAGAAAAATATTTTTAAATGTAGATATCATGACGGTAACAAAAATCTGAGAGTTTCTCAGATAATCCTTGAGCTAGTCATGAACAGAAGGACTCCACCCATCTATCCAGTCATTCATTCAACAAACATTACTCGGTATTAGTTTTTGTGCTGGGCACTAGTAAGTGTTGAGGCCAAACAATACTGAACAAGTAGGCTAGATAGACATACATTAATCAAAGAATTGTGCAAATATTAATTATAAACTGTAAAAACTGCTGCGATACAAAAGAATAATGGAAAAGAACAGGTAATAGAGTAAACTGATATAGATTTTTTAAAAATATTTTTTAGACATTGATAGACCTGTATTTTATTTATTTATATGTGGTGCTGAGAATTGAACCCAGTGCCTCACACATGCTAGGCAGGTGCTCTACCACTGAGCAGCAACCCCAGCCCCAACTGATATAGTTTGAGAGTGAAGGAAAGCTTCCTTTATGTGAGGTATTTCTACTGTGTCTTTCTTTGGTGTTATGGTTTGGATCTGGAATGTTCCCAGAAGGTTCACATGTTGAAGGCTAGGTCCCCAGTGAAGCAATGCTCAGAAGTGTGGACTTCAGGAAGGTGATTGGATCACGAAGGCCCTTACCTTACCAATGTATTCATAATTTGATGGCATTATTGGGAGGTAGTGGAAACTGTAGGAGATGGAGCTTAGTTGGAGGAAGTAGGTCACTGCAGATATGCCTGGAAGTGTATATCTTACCCCACCTGCCTCACTCTCAGCTTCCTGGCAACCATGAGGCGAGCAGCTTGGCTCTCTCATGCCCTTCCCACAATGTCCTGTCTCACCACAGACCCAGAAACAATGGAATCAGTCAGGCTATGAAACTTCTGAAACCATGAGCAAAAATACATATTTTGTCATATATTGCCAACTATTGGCAGCGTGTACCTGCCAAATCCTAATGTCTAAAGAATGATGGTCATTATTTAGAGAAAGGTTGAGGGAAATCTGAGCTAAATAGGTAAAGAGACATTCCACAAAGACTCCAAGGTGGGAGGGAATCTCTGGTTAAAGGGACTAAAAGATGCTGAAAGGGAGGGAGCATAAAAAAAGATGAGGTGGGTAGAGTTTTCAGGAATCAGATCAGTCAGGGTCTTGGGGACACAGTAAGGTTTTGGTCTTTTTCCTGGTAGAAAGGCATTGAATGAATGGTTTTAAGCCAAGAATGACCTGGTAAGATTTGCATTGTTTAAATGTTCATTCAGTTACAGGGTTGAGATCATTCAAATGGAAAAAGGCAAGTGTAGGGACCCCATAAAATATCTGTTGCAAATCCAGATGGATTTCTGTTGCAAATCCACAACAGCTTGGACCAAGGTAATGGCAGAGGAAATGAAGAGAGATGGTGGATCAAGTTAACATGTAAGAAAAAGAAGTCACTAAGTTTTGGTGATGTACTAGAAAGAGGAAAGAGATGCAGAACATATCAAGGACAACTCCTAAGTATCTGGTCTCTGCCACTGGGCTGATGAGCCAGCCACACTTGTGAGAAAAGACCCAGTCAGGGTTCAGTTGTGTGCATGTTAAGTTTGAGGCTCTATGGGACCTTCAAGTACAGACCCAAAATAAAGACCTAGGTATGAAGTCCAAGAGCTGGGCCAGTGATTTTTATTTGGGAGCTAATAACTTGTAGCTGGAATGTGAAGCCATGGGATGAGCCCCCCTAGAAAGAGACCCTTGAGTGAGAAGAAAAGGGGAGCTTCAGTGAAAGACTCAAGGTCTCCAACAAATCTGGTCATGATGAGGAAAGGGGTCCCAGAAGAAGTAAGGGAGGACCAGGAAGATATGACATCAGAGGAGACCAGGGCAGTGCTGCAAGAAGTGGCTATCAGTGTCAACAGCTCCAAGAAACCAAGATGAGGGTCAAAAATGCCCTTTGGAACCCACTGAAAGAAGCAATTGGGGAATCAATGCCCACATTGCCAAGAAATTCCCATGGTGTATATATACAATATTCATCGAACCTATGTAATATTAGTAAAATTGTTGGCTCTTTGCTTTTTTTTTATTTTTACAGATTGCATTTTGATTCATTGTACACAAATGAGGTACAGCTTTTAATTTCTATGGTTGTGCAAGGGCCAAGGAACTGGATAGACACTTTACAGAAGAAGATGTACAGGTGATTAATAAACATATGAACAAGGGTTCAACATCTCTAATAATTAGAGAAATGCAAATTAAAACAACTCTAAGATTTCATCTTACTCCAATTAGAATGGCTATTACCAAGAACCCAAACAATAATAGATACTGGCATGGTTGTGGGGAAAAAGACATGCTTCTACATTGCCGGTGGAGTTGCAAATTGGTACAGTCACTCTGGAAAGCAGTGTGGAGATTCCTCAGGAAACTAGAAATGGACCCACCTTTTGACCCAGTTATCCCACTCCTCGGTTTATATCCAAAGGACTTAAAATTAGCATACTACAGTAACACAGCCACATCAATGTTTATAGCGGCTCTTCGTTTAAGTTGCATTGTTTCTATGACCTATCTGAGCTTGGTCTGCAGGATCAGAACAGGACACCCCCAAATATGCTGCCTTGACATCTCATGAGCCAAAGACAGTGAGACTCAACAGAAGCAAGGAGATTCTTGACCATTGCCTCCTCTGCCTAAGAGCAAGTCAGGGGTTACCCTTTGAGGTACTCCTTATGCCAGGAAAACAAGAGCTGCTGCTCTCATTGAAGACAGAGCCAAAACCAAGGTGAGTATGTTTTACATACTCCTCATCTTCCCTTTTTTCATCCTTTATTTTCATGTTTCCTACTCATTTGAAGTCTGTTAAATATAAAAAACAAATTTATTTTAAAAATTAAAATCTGTTTTAGAATCATTCCAAAAATTCTTTCTTTTCTTTCTTTCTTTTTTTTTTATTTACTTATTGATTCATTGAACACAAATGGAGTACAGCTATTGTTTCACTGGTTGTGTACAAAGTAGAGTCACACCATCTGTGTGTTCATACATGTACACAGGGCAATGGTATCTGTCACACATTCTGTTATTATTTTTACCCCCCACCCCACCCCCACCCCTCCCTTCCCTCTATGCTATCTATCCTTCCTCCATTCTTGCCACCCTTCCCCCCCACATTATGCATCATCATTCATTTATCAGTGAGACCATTCGGCCTTTGGATTTTTGGGATTGGCTGATCTCACTTAGCATAACAGTCTCCAACATCATCCATTTACCTACAAATGCCATAATTTTATTCTTCTTTATGGCTGAGTAATATTCCATTGTGTATATATACCACAGTTTCTTTATCCATTCATCTACTGAAGGGCATTTAGGTTGATTCCATAATCTAGCTATTGTGAATTGAGCAGCTATGAACATTGATGTGGCTGCATCACTGTAGTAATCTGATTTTAAGTCCTTTGGGTATAGGCCAAGGAGTGGGATAGCGGGGTCAAATGGTGGATCCATTCCAAGTTTTCTAAGGAATCTCCACACTGCTTTCCAGAGTGGCTGCACCAACTTGCACTCCCACCAGCAATGTATGAGTGTACCCTTTTCCCCACATCCTTGCCAACACCTATTGTTGCCTGTGTTCTTAATAAAAGACATTCTAATTGGGGTAAAATGAAATCTTAAGGTGGTTTTGATTTGCATTTCTCTTATAACGAGGGATGTTGAACATTTTTTCATAAATCTGTTGATTGCTTGTAGATCTTCCTCTGTAAAGAGTCTGTTCATTTCCTTGGCCCATTTATTGATTGGGTTATTAGTGTTCTTGGTGTAAAGATTTTTGAGTACTTGGTAGATTCTGGAGATTAGTGCTCTATCTGAAGTGTGCGTGGCAAAGATTTTCTCCCACTCTGAAGGCTCTCTCTTCACATTGCTGATTGTTTCCTTTGCTGAGAAAAAGCTTTTTAGTTTGACTCTATCCCAATCATTGATTCCTGCTTTTATTTCTTGTGCTTTGGGAGTCATGTTAAGGAAATCTGGTCCTAGGCCAACATGATGAAGATTTGGACCTATTTTCTCTTCTATTAGGTGCAGACTCTGGTCTGATTTCTAGGTCCTTGATCCACTTTGAGTTGAGTTTTGTACAGGGTGAGAGATATGGGTTTAGTTTCATTTTGTTGCATATGGATTTCCAGTTTTCCCAGCACCATTTGTTGAAGAGGCTGTCTTTTCTCCGTTACATGTTTTTGCCTCCTTTGTCAAGTATGAGATACCTGTATTTATGTGGGTTTGTCTCTGTGTCCTCTATTCTGTACCATTGATCTACCTGTCTATTTTGGTACCAATACCATGCTGTTTTTGTTACTATTGCTCTGTAGTATAGTTGAAGGTCTGGTATTGTGAAACCTCTTTCTTTTTTATAAAGGTTAGCACAAGGAACTTCATTATGCCAACAGGTAAGTGGGGCTCTATCTGATTTTTGCTGTGATCTCTTGTGTTGGGGAAACTGGCCTTTTGGAAAGTTGTTCCATTACATGGCACCCAGCTTGAGTATCTCCATTATGGCCTCCCGTAAACTATTTTTAACAATTCCAAACCCTTTTTCCTATGTCCTTTGAGGATAAACAAGCTTACCTTAATCTAACTTCTTCAATTGCAATCAACCTATTGTCTGTGAACCCCCATGCTTATAATTATTAATAAAAAAGACCTCAAGAAAACAGCAAAAGGAACGCAAGAACAGAATGAAGAAAGTCAGGGGGACTCCAAAGGCAAATATTGATGCTGGTCAAAAGTGAGCTAGAGATTAGATAACAGCCAAAGGAGTAAAGATTCTGGAATAACTTTATCTGCTATGATTATGCGAATTTTTCGTGAGGATTAATAAACTGTAAAAACTTAAAAAAAAAAAAAGTTAACTGCTTTCTTCCTGTTTAAAAAAATGCCCTTTCAATGTAGTGATGTGGAGGCAATCCATGACCTCAACTAAGTTGTTTCAGTGTGGTAAGGAAGCAGAAACAAGGTGAAGTGGATTCAACAGTAAGACAGACACTGGTGAGGAAATGGAGGTGATGAGTCCACAGACAATGCTTTAAATGTTTCTAGGAAGTTTCTAGGAAGTTTGGCTCTGAAGAAAAAGAGAAACAAAGATAACAGTAAAGTCTGAGAGAGCTTTCTGACCTTTCCTCCACCCAGCATTCCAAATGATGGGGAAGATGGGGGCATGTTGAAATGGTGTAAGAAGTCTCTGGGTTAAGGAAAGAGCCTGAAGAACAATGGAGACTTCATGAATCAGGAATAAGGAATGAATGCAGGCACAGGGGGATTAACCTATGATAAAAACATGAACACCTCTTCTGTCTTAGCAACAGGAAAAGAAAAGGGGGTGCCTTATGCAGATGCGGGGAGACTGAAGGTTTGATAGTGTAAGTCAAAGAAGGAAATTATACCCTTGATGGCTTCAATGTCAATGGGAAATAGGAGAATCACCTTGGACAGTCTTGGGAGAATAAGGAGTGAGGGTAGATTGGAAGGGGCCAGGGGCAACTATTCAAGGACAATGGAAAAAATCGTGGACAAAATCAATGAGGAAGATGAGGACAGTATCTATGTGTACTGATGTGCTCGTTTACAGCTCATTGATCAAAGGCATCACACTCACAAGTATGCATGTGGGCCTGGGACATACACCAATACTTGTGCTTATATTCTTGGTTCTAATGGTATTCTGAGAGTTTGAGTTTCTTGGAGGCATAGATCCAAATCATGCATCCAGTGTTCTCTGGCAGACTGTCTTTCATTCTCTCTTTCATTCAACAAATATTTGTTGCGCCTCTGTCATGTGCCAGGCACTGCTAGGTGATGGGGGAATATAGCTATGAACAGAGAGAGCAAGGCAAGGAGCCACATTTGATTTCCTATCAAATGCAGCATGAGCTGTGAGCATGGTGCTGGAATTGTGCCCATGGATGGAACTATGAAGTTCCTCCCTTAAAAGGAGCCCACATTCTGATGGTGGAGAGAGAGAGTAGGAGGGATGGAGATAAATAAGCAAAGAAATCAATGTAAGATAATTTCAAATGTTTGATGTCTTTGTACAAAAGCAGAAGAGAAAATGGAAAATAACCGGGTCAATGGGCAAGGGTAGTATAGAATGTGTGGCCAGAAAAAGCCTTTTTGAGGGATGTTGTTGGCACTGAGGAGCACAGAGCCAGGGAAAAGCCTATGGTCAGAGAGAGCAGAGTGCTTAAGATGAAAGAGTAGGGAGGTTGTTAGACTGGACAGAAAGCAGGAGATCAGGGAGGTAAGTTAGGACCAGATCATGTGAGGCCTTTTAAAAGCTATGGTAAGGTGTTTAGAATTCATTCTGAGATTGATGGAAAGCTGCTAATGTTCCTAAGGAAAGAGTAAGTATTGAGATTTGCAGGTTTAAAGGATCATTATGGCTTGTAGGCAGAAAACAGGTCAGAGAGAGCACTTTAGAGGTTACTAAATAAATAATCCAAGTGAGAAGACAGTAGCTAAGTCTAGGGTGGGAAGGTGGAGATGGAAAGAGGAGCTCAATTGGGATCTGTTTCAAGAACAGACCAGTAGGACTTCACAATTAAATTAGTCATTGGAGAAGGGCAGTAAAGAAAAATGGAAATTAAGGCTGCCTACTAGTTTTTAGGTTGAGCAAATAGGTATGTGGTAATACTTGAAGAGATGAAAATATAAGGGGAAGAATAGATATTGGAGGAAAAGTCCAGAGTCTCATGTGTAACATGCAATGTATTATTTTGAAATTATTATTACATGTGCATTTATAATTCTGGAACCTCAAACACAAATCTAGGTTAAAAACGTGGGAATCCTTAGTACAGAGTTAGTATTTTAAGCCTCAAGATAGGAAGATATTCTCTAGAGAGAATGAAAATAGAAGAGAAGAGGTTCAGGGCAGAACTCTATAGCAAGTTGAATTTAGAGATCAGCTACAGGAGAAGGAGTCAGTAAAGAAGTCTGGAAAAAGAGGACAGAGAGGGAAAAACCAAAAAAACTGGGAGATGGAAACGTCCTGACTCCAAGAAGAACATGCATTTAGGAAAAGAGAAAAGACACACATCTAAAAAAGGCTGAAGAAGAGTCTGGAAAAGGCATCATTTGTTTTGCAACATGAGGTCATCAGTGATATTAAAACAGTTTCAACAGAATAGTAGAAAAAGGTGTCAGGGTGGTAAATGATTTTTCCTTAATCCCTCAGTTCTTAGCTGGGAAACCTATAACAAACGACAGATTAACAAGAGAAAAACAAACTATTAATGCATGCAGTGCCCATCAATGGAAGAAGCCTTGATGGAAAAGCAACCCCAAACATGGAGGTGCTCAGAACTCTGACTTATTTAGCGTCTTCAACAAAGAACAACCCATAGTAGGGCTGGGGTAGAATGCTCACCTGGTGTGTCCAAGGCGGTTCAATCCCTACCAAAGCACAAACAAACTGGAGAAATGGTGGGACAAAGGGGAGCAGCTTTAGGTTTCCAAGAGAACTGTGGGAAGGTATATATATATATGGGAAAAACACTAATGCCGTTGCAGATTTCTCTGGTGCTAAGTCTGAGCTAATAAAAGTCTAGAGTCATCTCCAGTAAAGGAGAATTTATATAGTGTCTCCAGTAGAAATAAGGTTCAATGGAGAGAGCTTTCCTTCTGTTGGCTGCTCCTTCATTGCCTTCAACTCAATAAATAACTATTAGTCCAAAGAGGCATATTTGAGGGTGAATATTTTTTTTCTTCCAAGATCAATTTGAGGATGTTTTAAGAAATTTAGAATTTAAAAAATAGAGATATTACACATAAGCATCTCATTTGAGTGGTTTTGTGTTTAAGGAAACCATTAGCAATAAATGGATAGTAGAAGGATATATGTGGTCAAGATAGAGGTTTTTCTTTCTGTCTTTAAATGAGAGATGATAGAGTCTGTTTATATGGTGATGAGAATGATCTGGAAGCAAGGGAAAACTAGATGAGCAGAAAGAATTGATCATGTGGAAACAGATTACCTTCAAGAGGGCGATCCTAAAGAGAAGTTAAGATTCAAAAGTGAGAAGCTTACTTGTTTTTCAAAAATGTTTACTGTGTCGAAATATACATAACATAAAATTTGTTACCTTAACAATTTTTAAGTCTACAATTCAGTGTTATTTAAATACATTCATAAAATTTTGCAGCCATCACCATTATTCATCTCCATAACTCTTCTAACCTTGTAAAACTGAAACTCTATATCTATGAAACAATAACCTCCCATTACCTGTTCCCAAGCCCCTGGAAACCACCATTCTACTTTCCATTTCTATATTTTGACTCCTCTTAAGTACCTCATATAAGTGGAATCCTATAGAACTTGATTTTTTGTGATTGCCTTAGTTCACTTCATATAAAGGCTTCAAGAATCATCCATGTTGTAGCATATTATTGAATTTCCAACATTACTTCATATTTTAATAATTGCAGGGACACTTTTTCCACTTGCTTACTAAGTTCTTAGTTATTTGTTGAAATTTAGCTCAAGGGAAAAGGTTTACAATGACACCTCCCAGGCACCAGATGGCAATGTTCAGCTGCTGGTCACTTCTCTGGCCCCTCAGAACACCTAGCAGAGAAAAACACCTTTGTCCTTCCAAACTGGACTGAGTTAGCCCTAGGGCAACTGCAATTGTAGGTGACTTTCTGGTTTGGCTCTTTTAGTGGAACTGCAACTCTTGGCTTGGGAAGAACAGAAGGTTTATGCATTGAAAGAGAACATTGTGATGGAAAGGGCAGACAGTGGAGATCATTCCTTAAAATAGGGGTTGGACAGCCACCCAAAACTGGAAGGAACCAACTGGACAGTTAGTAACACTGAAATCAGGGAGGATCCTAGCTGGTTTACTAACAAGCCAACATGGATCAGGGTGGAGCTTCTATTGTGTTGTAGGATGGAGGCAGGTATGGGGACTGGCCTCTTGATCTATGGCCTTCCAGTGACTCAAGTGGGGGTCATACTGGTCCACATCCCCAGAAGCACCCCTAGGCTGGGCAAAATCACATCCCTGCTGTCACCTCTGGTGTTCCCTTATGGGCTTCTGAATTTCTCTGTGCTGGATGTACTGAGTAATCTCTCAATCACATCCTTCCTTTCTTACATCCCGCCCAGAGCTGACCTCCTGGAGGGCGTCCATCAGAGCACACAATAACTCAAACAGCCCCACCCTCTCCTTGACTAACATCCACAGTATTTGTATAAACATGCATTTGCACCGATTTTCTCTATCCAGCCATGCCTTTCCACTGTTTGAAGATGATCAGAGTCTTCCAAAAACCCCCTCTTATCCTTGCAGATGGATGTGTATTTCTTCTGCTTTGGCAAGGACCACTCTCATCTCCCACTCAATCTTTCAGATTATCCTAGTAAGAGGTCTTGGTTTTGATTTTGAATTGTTTTCCCCTTATATTTTCTGAGTCTTTTTTCATGCTCAGATATCTGTTGTTTTGAAAAGCACCTTTGTTTCTGTTGTACCTCCAATCGACACTCTTATTTTTTGCTTTCCTTTCTCCAGCAAATTTCCCTTTTTCTTCTTTAACTCCTTGAAACCTGTTCAGGCAACTCTAGAACTGTCTCCTTCGAGGTTAGTAGTGACTTTTGCCAGTCACTATTCTCTCCTAAACTTTTCTGCATCACTTGATACTGCTGACCACCTTTTCTTGAATTTTTTTTTTTTTTTTTTTTGGCTTGCTTGATACTGGACTAACCAGATTTTTTTCTTTTTTCTTTTTTTCTTTTTTTTCCAACTCTGATCCTTTATTCTCTGTTACCTTAGATGACTCTTCTTCTTCCTGTTTCTGCCCTTCTGCCTTTGGGAAGCAGTTACCCAACAATTAGCCTCCCTTGTGGGCTCAAGCCAACCATTAAGGCTCCCCTCTCTGTTGAGAATTTTTCTGTGTGACCTGATTCTCTCAAGCCTGGTGGACTTATTTATCTAATTGCCTTCTAAATTTTCCCTCTGGATATAATGTTTTCACCCCAAGTTCCACACTTCTTTATAAAAACTCCTCTTCTTTCCCTTAATCCCAAAACAGCTGTTCTCAGCATCTGTACATCCATTTCCCAGTTCAGTAGTTCCACTATTCTTCAATCACCTAAATGTAAAAACCTTAAGGCATTTCTGACCACCTTTTTTCAGACCTGAATTCTAATCTCAGTTCTTCCACATGTTAGCTGTGAGGCCTAGAAATTACATAACCAGATAACCATCAGTTAACTTCCATTAAGTAAGGATAGTAATTTTAAAAAAATTTCTTATCTTAAGGAACAGTTAAAGTGCCCACACAGCACCAGGAATGTTGGAAATGCACAGAAGCTTTTTGGTAATTCTTTTGAAATCTCCTGCACCCACCTACCCGCCATTGCTGCCCCAAGTCATGCATATTTTTACCAGATGAAGTTTAGTTGAATATTGTTTTGGTGATATGTACCAACCTTCAAATGGCTCTGGGGGTTTCACCTCAGTGTCTAACCCTCAGACCTCCTTCTGTGCTGACTCCCCTTCTCCTCTAACCCCCTTTCTTTGGCACTTCTTCCTTCTTCTGCTTGGTGAACATGCCAGGCTCACTTCTGCCTCATGACCTCTCCCATCACTCCTCTCCATAGGTCTAACCCCATCCACTTCTTTAGGCCTGCTTAGCTTTATCTTCTCCATAGAACATTCCATGACTTCACTAATGACCTTTTCCTCAGAATCTAAATCATCACAGTCCTGAAAATGGACCTGTACTTCACAGTGTAGCCTTGTATTTTCTCCTTCTTCCCCCTATGATTTTTTATGAATCATTTTAAAAAATAGCTTTATTGAGATATAATCACATACCATAAAACTTACCCTCTCGAAGGGCATGATTCTATAGGTTTTGCTACGGTCACAGAGTTGAACAACCATCACCACTATTTCAGAACACTTTTATCACCCCCAAAATAAATATTGCACCAGTTAATAGTTCTTCCACTCTCTCCTCATACCCTGTGCCTGGCTCCTGACAACCACTAATCTACTTTCTGCCTCTATGGTTTTACCTGTTGTGTGTATCTCACATAAATGAAATCATGAGATGCTTGGCTTTTTTTGTTTGTCTTGCTTCATTCACTTAGTATGATTTCAAAGTTCACCCATTTTGTACATGTATTTTCTGTTTGTGGTGCTGGGGATCAAACCCAGGGCTTCACACATGGTAGGCAAAGCATGCATTGGTACTTCATTCATCTCTTAGGCTGAGTAATATTCCATTGCATGGAATAGATATACCACATTTTGTTTTATCCATTCCTTACTTGATACACATTCAGGTTATTTCCATCTTTTAGATATTTTGAATATTCATATACAAATTTTTATGTGGGCGAACAGTTTTAATTCTCTGGGGTATATACCTAGGAGTAAAGTTATTGTGTTGTAGAGCATCTTCATATTTGTTATGTGGTAGTTATCATAAAATACCATAAAACTGAGCTGGACATGGTTGTGTACACCTGTAATCCCAGCAACTCTGGCGGCTACAGCAGGAGGCAAGTTTGGGGCCAGCCTGGGCAACCTAGTGAGACCCTGTCTCAAAATGAGAACTAAAAAGCCTAGAGATGTAGCTCAGTGGTAGAGTACCCTTGTGTTCAATCTCCAGTACCTAATAATAATAATGACAATAATACCATAAACTGGATAGTTTATAAACAAAATAATTCATTTCTCATAGTTCTGAATCCTGAAAAGTCCAACATCAAGACCCCAGCAGATTCATCTCTGATGAGGGCATCCTAGGGCCTTCTAGTATGTCCCTTGGATCTTTAATAAGGACACTAACTCATTACATTTCATCTTGCTGGCTTTTATTGTTGTTGTTGTTGCTGTTGTTTCATTGTTTATTCTATTTAGTTATACATGACAGCAGAATGCATTTTGATTCATTGTACACAAATGGGGTACAACTTTTTGTTTCTCTGGTTGTACACGATATAGAGTCACACCATTCGTGCAATCATGCATGTACATAGGGTAATGATGTTGTCTCATTCTATTATGTTTCCTTCCCCAACCCTCTCTCCTCCCCTCATTTCTCTCTACACAATACAATGTTCCTCCATTCTTCCCTTAAAATATTATGATTTACAAATATTTTTTCTGATTCTGAGGGTTTTTCACATTTTTGATGCTGTCATTTGAAATATGACTTAATATTTTATAAATTTCAATTTAACTGGATTTTTAGTTTTTTTGTTGTTGTTGTTGTCTATGCTTTGATGTCTTATTTAAGAAACCAATGTATAATCCAAAATTGCAAAGATTTAGTCCTGTTTTCTTCTAAGAATTTTACAGTCTAATCCATTGTTAGCTAATTTTTGTATAAGATGTAAGGTTGTGGTTTCCTTTCACTCTTCATATGTAGATATCCTTTCTGATGTTTTAAATATAAGCCTCCTGCATTAGACAGATGTTCCTTAAGAGCTCACCGCATATGTTACACATCTAAATATTTATCTCAGTGTCCAACACCGCTAAGCACAATTAACTACCATATTGTTATGAGTGTGTATGAGCATTTCATATTTTTGTCAAGGTTCAGAATATTTTGGAAGACATCCTGGTGTTCAAACTTACATGAGGGAGAACAAAAAGGTACTAACCCACAGGATTTTGTAGAAAAACCTTTCTGTGACTAAAGCAGTAAATGCAAGCAGTGTGCTTCTTAAACCTTAAAGTAGAGATTTCATTGTTATCTCAGAGTCCTTCTCTTGGTATGTGAGAAAACAGATCTATGCTTAGCAAATCTTCCTTGATTCTCGGTTGTCAGTTTTTTGGTTTTTTTTTTTCTTTTTTACAAGGATCGACTCTTTCTATCAAAACTGGCTCTGAAGCCTTCCATCCCATTCTTAGTTCATACTCCACTCCCCTTGATTTCTGCCTCCTTGGTAGTTTTATCAGTGTGTTCCATTTTTGGCAATCCCCAAAACAAAGAAGGAATTCTGCTCACCTGGTGCTTGCCAGGAATAACTCATTACATTTCATCTTGCTGGCTTCATATCAAATTTTTAGTGCCCCCCACTACGTTCATACTCATATAAAAACTTCTCTTATTTTCTCCTACCTCCAACCTCTCTCCTCCTTTCAAGCCCCCGATTGTATTTTATATTAACCTTTTAGAAAGAAACTTTTTAAAGCATGGCTTAAGTAAGCTCCAGAAAAAAACTGAAGTCAAACTGAGGATCACCAAGCCCCAGGGCTGCATTTGACGGCAGATCTGTGAGGTATCATTTGGTCTAAATCTAAGTCCAGTGCTTGGGACCTTATTTGGATATTGCTGCTTTCAATGCTTGAGCTGTTCTTCCAAACACTGGAGTTCTCAGCTACTTTTCAGTATGATGTAAGTACCACAATTACTGCATGTCTTAGAGGTTTTCTAGTGGGGGATTTCAGATAAGATTCTACATTTAAATACATATGAAAATGTCAGGTGGAGGTAAACATTTAAGAAATGTACTTGAAGACCTCACTAGATAAAGTAGAAAAAAAATCCCAGTTTCAGAGACTTGAGACTGGCTCCTCTTTAATGTTCAAAGCAAGCAGTAATTTGAAATACTCAGAAGGCCTGAGAAAGCCCAGCCACACCCATGCTAATCTAATTATTTCTTCAATGGTACTTCACTTGGGGTCCCTACCTCCCTGTGCATCACGTTGCTCATGCATCCTGTGGACATTACAGCTAATACAGTCTCTTCTAAAGTTATAATAGAGCTATTTCAAATGATAATAGGACAGTTATTAACAATGGTAAACCCCCATCACTACTTGTAGGAACATTCATTCTGTAGGCGAGCTTTAAAGATAGAAGAGTAGAGTAGTAGGCACTATGGTGGAGGGATGTTTAGAAAGTAATTCTCATTAGAATGTAAGATAATAACCAGATTGTGAAAACTGATTCTTAAAACTGGATTCTGAGCCATGAGAGTCAATGACTTCAATGACTTTGTCAAAGAAAAGGGAATATTTAGAAAGGACATGGATATTTTTGGTTCTATAAAGGCATGTTTAAGAAGCTGAAGTTACTGGGAGCTTACAGAACACAGGTCTTGAAGGCACAATTCTTGCACTCATACTCAGTTCCATTTTAAATCTCTACCCTACCCTCCTAAGCCCCAAACCTCCATCCATCCCCCCACCTTTTTCTTGTTTGGTGCCACTTGGAATGTTTGCTATCTCATCCTTATATATTGCCATAAATCTTTTAGGTATAAGGTGAGGAAATTAAAACACAGGTAAATTTTAAAAGTGGAGTTCTCCCCAATAATGAGATATCTCCCTCCACCAGACAGACCTACTCCTATTGATTCTTTGATATTTGTGTTGACTTGGTACCATCATATTTTCTATTTTCTTTGTGTCCAGCTATTTGTAAATTTGTGGTCAATGCAAAGACGTTGCGGTTCTTATTCTTATTGTTTAGGAATACTAAAAAAACACAAGAGGAAACCTCTGGAAATTCTGCTCAAGGATCCAGTAGTTGTTCTACCCATTGTGTCTATCATTTGAATGTAATGTAATGTTCAGAGAAATTGTGATGCCGGATGCAATTCTTGGTGATGATAGAAAAGTACTATATGCAGAGTTTTTGAGTTTGTACAAAATAAAGAAGAAAAAATTCTCCCATGACCTCAACACCTAGATAGCTAAAAAAAACATTTTGTTTACTTTCTTCCAGTCTTTTTTCTCTGCGTATCTAAAAACAGATAAGTTCTTGGTTTTACAGCAGCATGTACAGTTTTGTATAGCTTTCTTTTAACCCTAGCAAGCAATTCTTTTATTAAAAAACATTTCCCTATATATTTTCAACACCATAATTTACATAAACCCTCTCTCCTGCCTGGACATTCATATTGTTTCCAAGTGAATGGAACATCCCTGAGTAGAAATAATTGGAGAGTGGTAAGGCTAGAGAGAAGGCATCAGTTTCTCCATGATGACTAGCTAAAATAACTATAGTGGTTTTCCGTGTGTGTGTGTGTGTGTGTGTGTGTGTGTACATGCGCCGAAGCGTGCCAAATCTCTGGCATCTGACTACATGTTGTTGCTTTCACTCCTTTATGGGTCCCACCCCTTTCTTGAGTCTCAACCCTCCTTTCCCAGTTCCTTTGATGAACAAAGGGTTATTTGCCTGGTGGAGTCCCCTTCCAAGTTTGAGACAATCTGAAAAGACCATCAGCCTTTTAAAATTGGGGTTTTGTATTTTTTTTTTTTTTTCCTTGCCAGCGTTTGCTAGCAAGAGTTTCCCTGGCTAGGTGTTCTTAAACAGTGCCCTCGACAGAGGGTTGTGACAGTAAGTAGGGGAAGTGGAAGTGGGAAGTCGAAGGACCGTTCTCCATCACTAGTCAGTCTTCAACAGGTAAAGTTTTTTCTTCCCCGTATCTGCGGGCACCGTTCCAGAGCTATTAAAATTTCTTCAAAGTGTGGCTTCAAGGATGAGGTAGAGGATGCACATACATCTAAAAACGTTAAGACTTTTAGTTCTAAATTGCAGATAAAAATGCACAAATACCTACAAACAGTTGGAAAGGCCGGGGAAGAGGTTTCTAAGTAAAACACGCAGCACCGATCGGAGGAAGAATTTGTATCTGGTTGGAGATTCCGTCCGAAGGGGTTAAGAACACTTGCAAACTTGAGTCCAGTAGGAGTTGCTGATAATGCCCGGACATTGCTTGCAAAGCAATTTTTGTGCTTCACCTCCCTCTGGGTTTTCTCATTCTTTTGTGGGATGTTCATGGAACTGGGGCATTTACCTTTTAAAGTTTATACATCCCAAACTCTTCTCTCCAACTCCGGGGGTGCGGCACCTCTCGCCGCCCCAAGACTTTTGGACTCGCTCCAGGTGTGGGGAAGGGGCGGGAGGACTTTGTTCCCCGAAAACGACCTTGCCCTGGGAATTTCCAGTGGCTGTTTCTCACGGACAAGCCCCTTCCTCCGGCTGGAGGTACAGACACACTGCTGCGGGCCTCGGCGTCCCGCCCGCGGAAAGGCGCGCCCGCCGCCCACCCGCGCCCCGGAGCAGGCCGCCGGCACTCCTCTCGCTCCCCCTCCTCAGGTCCCGCTGCCGAGAGCCCGGATGTTGGATTCAGTCCCTGCGCTGGGTCCTTCATTTCCATAAAAGGGCAGCACTCCGCTGGGCTGAGATTGCCGCGGCCGCCGCCGGCGCCCCCGCCTCCCCCGCGCAGCTCCCAAACCGCGGGACGCGCAGCTGCCCCGCCCGGTCCCGGAGTCCGCGCAGCCCCCCTCCCGAAGCGCGACCGCAGGGAGGGTGGCGGAGGGCGCGAGGCCGGCGAGCGGCTCTGGGCGGCTCTGGGCCGCTCTGTGCAGCGGAGGAGGAGGGACAGGCGCGCCCAGCCCCTGCCGGACTCCGGCTGGGGGGCGGGGAGAGAGGGGTGGAGCGCGGTGAACCGGGCGAGGGGCCGCCACAACGGGACTCCATTAGCCGTTCGGGCCGGGAGGCAGCGCTTCGCCGGCTGAGAAGAGCGACGCGGACGCCGTCGCCCCGTTAGCCGCCGCCCCCGCGCCTGTTGCAGCGCCAGCCGGGGCCCGGGAGCGCGAGGATCGCGCGGTGAGGGGCGGACTCGGCTGGGATTCGAGGGAGCGCGGGTGGGGAGGAGTGCGGAGCCCCAGGCGGCGTCTCCCCCGGCCGAGGTGCTCTGCGGCCGGCGGCAGGTGACGCCGCTGCGGTCCGCTAGGCGGGAGCCGTGTGGGGCGGCCGGGGGCAGGGACGCGGGCGTCAGGTCCTGCGTCAGCCTGGTCCCGCTGCCGTCGCTCCCCGAGTTTGCGCGAAAACCCCTGTGTCTTCCACGTTCTCCTACCCTGCGGCCGACTCCTCCAGTTCAGTGGGATTTGTCTTCCTCTGGGGGAGTGACGCTTAACGAGAGCCATTTTCTCTGCGCTCGCAGGAAGGAGCCATGGCTCTGGACGGGATAAGGATGCCAGATGGCTGCTACGCGGATGGGACGTGGGAACTTAGTGTCCATGTGACAGACCTGAACCGCGATGTCACCCTGAGAGTGACCGGGGAGGTGCACATCGGAGGGGTGATGCTTAAGTTGGTGGAAAAACTCGGTGAGTAGCTTGTCCCAACC
>JAJEJO010000892.1:508280-613044 GCA_020662805.1 Glaucomys volans | reverse complement strand
GGGGCGGGTACTGGAAAGGTTGGCATCCCCAAAATGTTTTCCTTTTTTTATGTGAAAATCTGTCAGTATTTAAGCAAATAGATCTGTTTCCCTTTGCATCTTGCTTTGTCTCTGAATTTTCATAAGGCAGCATTTTGAGCCTCCCGGTTAAAGCTTACTTGCGTAGTAACAGGAGGCAAGGGAACCCCTTATTTCTTTACCTTTGCTGACTTCATGTTGAAAGTAATGGGAAGAGTATGCAAGTGAATGTTGGGAGGGTGATAATATCCATTTCTTCAGTGTACTTGAATGTTGGGATTGAATGTTTACTGACTTTGGGATTGAGCATAATGCACGATCCATTTAAGAAAAGTATTGGAAAATGTGGAACTACTGTAGTCAATATGAAGTTTCTGTATTTGAACTACTACGTGATGGAGTGCATTAAAATGTTCCAGTCATCCACTCATACAAGGGGTGGGGCAGTGCTTCTCAGACTTGGTATCTAGTCCGTGCTCCAAGTAAGCTATTTCGAGCATTTAGTTTTGTGTTAGTAGCAAATCAGTGAAAGAACTGTATGTTAGATAGCAACTTTTATTAAATTGATTTAAGGTTGATAGTATTTTCTTGAGAACAAATATATATTGGATTGATTCTAACTCAGTTTTAAATAATGGGATACCTTACAATATAGGATAGAAAATTTTGCACTATACATTTTGTTTGTGATGAAACCATTTTCAGTTGGAAGAACCAACTGAATAGATAGATAATTTATTTTAAATGCTTATAGGACTGAGCTTTAAAATTCTTTCTGTGCATAATGCAGTTGTGATAAGATGGTGTGTGTGGCATTATCTTTTTAGGCTGGAGCTTTTTTGTTTTGTTTTGTTTTAAACACCACATTCTTCAAGTCACTCTAGAAAAGCAGAGAAGCCGTTATTTAGCAGAAAATGTATTTCTTACCAAGAGAGTATTGTATACTTACTTGTAAACTTACTGAAATAGCAGACTATTATAGTTTGCAAAATAAGGTAGAATTCATTTAGTTGGACCTGTTTTGTACCCCTGCAGGAGGTTTAATTATTGAAGGACCAACTAAAAGCTCCTTGCAGGGTAGACTCCTCCTTAGGACTGTGCATTGTTTGGGTCCCTGAGATGTAGCCCAAGAAAGAGAGAGCCCCTAGATGACTCTTTAAAAATTAGATTTTGCTGGTTTACCCACTTAACTGTTAACAGTTTTTTATTTGCTTTGAATAGATCGATCTCTGTTCACAAAATATTTATGAATCTTTTTTGTCCAACATTGGTGTGAAATTACTTAAGAATGAAAATAAATATAATTGCTTACATGTCCTTTGTTCTCCAAAGAAAATAAGCTTTTGTGTCAGAGATTGCCTTATGTTTGCTAGGTGGACCTTATCAATGCTTTGATTTCAGTAGATTTTTTTTCATATCGCAAAAAAAGAGCTATTGAAGGTGAATGAGACAAAATTCTCGAAAGCCAGGCTGTAATGAATAAATAATGATTTCTACTATATTTATATTGCATTGATTTAACTATTTATTGTGAAATCACATCATAAATAGAAATATAGAGAATACACCATTTGTAGATAGAATTGATGTTAATTTTAAGTGACCATAATCATAATTCAATGATGATGCATTTTAATTTTTTTGTGCAGAGAAGCCTAACAGGATAGGAAGTGCTGTGCATGTGGAAACTGCATCTTTCCTGAATTGAACCAGTTCTGATCCCTTCTGTGTCTTAAGTTCTAAAGAGGAAGTGCTTGCCTTTTCAACATAAATCTGATTTTCTGTGGGGTAAAATTAGAGCTAAATGTATTTTGCCCTTTTTTTCAGGGTTAGGTACTTTTTTTTAAAAGCTATTTTGTTACCTGTTGGCAAGTAGTAGAGGAGAAGTTCAGGTAGGGCAGCATTGAAAACATCCAAAAACCAGGCTAGTCAAATTAGAAAAGAATTTTGTAGTTTTTCAGGTTTGCCTAAAACTGGAATGGCCTGCCCTGGGAAGTCCTGAGTTGTGTCACTTGATGTTATTAAAGGACAGACTGGACAGCTTCTTGTCATTGGTAGCTGAAGTAGATCAAAGCAGCTTGCGGGGGATAGATAAGGGGTTGAGATTATGGTAAGAATGAAATGGCACAGGGTTTGATATATAAGGATTACAAAGCAGTGATGGACAATTAGCGAAATCAGGCTACTGTGTCCATGGAGCAGTTAATGACTGAGGTATGGGAGGAAGCATTCACCTGTATCTTCAGGCTCGAAGCTGCCTGTCTGGTACCCTTCTCAATCTTATTAGAGGGTGTATGAATACCAAGAGCTGTATGTATTAGGTTATTTTCCTATATAATGTTCACTAGTAGCAATTCCCTGGAGTTGCTAGATCTCAGGATGACCCCTCCCTTGAATGTGATATTAAAATTTTGTGTGCATGTGTGGAAGTTTCTCAGAGGAGGCTACTTTGCTTTCATTAGGTTTTCACAGATGCCTGTGATCAAAATGATTATTACACAACTGTACAGTTTAGCCCTTGAGTGTCAGTTTTATTGTGAGGCTACAGTGTTCATCCCAGACTGGGACATTTTATTTAAGACCAAAACATTTAAATAATGCTTAGTATGTGTCAGTAATATCTTTGTATTTAGTTAAAATTTTACAAAGAACTTTTGCATTTCAGGTTAAGATCATTAAAATATGATTCTTAGTTTCTACTAATGCAAAGATCTGAGTGGTCCCTTTTAATTCTTAGTGTACTCATTTGTCATTTTGCATTGACCTTTTAAAAGAAAATTAAAAGAGTTGTGTATATTCTACAAATAAGTGATCTTTAAGGAATTATATCTGATGCAAAAGAAACTTTCATTTGTGACAATCTAGGCTAGTTTTAGAAAATGATTTTATCATTAATCCCCTGAATGCTCATACCTGATCCTGAAAACAGAAAGTTGTTTTCATCTATTTTTTAAAAATCCATATTGAGAGTTTTAAGTAGAAGTTTTAAATTACACTACAGTTTTTTGTTAAAAAACAAATTTCAAACATAATTTTTTTAAAAGAAAAAAAATCAAGGATAAGAATTGTAAAAATAAAAATCAAAGAAATGAAATTATAAATTAATTGTATTAAAAAATAAATTTTGTAAGGAAGGTGCTCAGTGTTATGGGAATCCTCTGAAAGTGATTGAGAAGTATTAAAGACAGCCAGTTCTACACAGTGGGATTCAGAGCTTAAGTAGCATTGACAATTATAACTGCCAAAGAGATGCTTAGTTTTAGTACTCACTGGATTTGTTCTCTGAGTTTTTTGTATCACTTTATAAAATTATTTTCTTAAAACTTGTGTATGCAATTGAATTTCTATAAATTTTTCTCTGAAAATTCATTTTAAATGGAGAGTAAGGAATTTATAGTAATATGGTGCTTACTGAAGGGAAATCTTCAACCATTCAGTGGTTAAACCTGAGAGAGAAACTGACTAGATGACTTCTGAATTTCTTGTAGCACTGTCTGTGAGTAGGAGAAAGGTTGAAGGTGGGTTAGATCAGGTCAAATAAAACAGGGGGGTAAGGCAGTTTGGGGGACTCAGGAATAACTACAAAGAAATATAAGGAGTTGATTTAGAAAAGTTGAGGATTTTTGTTTCTGAATGTGCCCTTAGAAAGAAATCACCCCTGCTTTAAAGTATGTCATATCCTCGACATATAATAAGGAAATAAAATGTGTTGGAGTTCCATGTTAGGATCAAATTAGGCTGTGAGGTTAGCACACATGACGTAAAAAAGAAATTTTAATCAAATTACCATTAAGATTCCTTAAAGTGATTGTTAAGTGTGGTATATATTCTTTGCTTCTCATAGGAATGCAAAATAGCTAGTTTTTCCTTCAGTAACTCCAAAAATAAGTTTCTTTAGTTGAACATCAGATGAAGAAGTTGGCTTACATTAGGGGCTTTGCAGTACACACACACACACACTTTAAACACTAGGATCAGAGCTTGGCAGGATACACTGAGGGAGAGAGGCTTGTGAAACTAACTGAACAGCTCCCTTCTCATACTTGGGCTTAGTTAAGCTCCCTGGGGAATGCCTATGCTTATTCAGTGGAGTAGCATCATGCTGTTGAATCCTCTGCTTTCCTGTTCAGGGGTGTTATGAGATGAATTCATGGAAATTAAATGTCTACATAATGCACCCTTCCTGCATTCATGGTGAAATATATTAAGATTATAAGAAAAATTTAAAAATCTTTGAGGATAGGGTGGAAGAAACACTGAAATAGTAAAATTATATTAAAGTGAATTGAGTCTTAATTAATCTGTTAGCAGGTTTACTCAGTATTTCAAACACTGCAAATGATCCATAGGAACTGAATTTTATATTTTTTAAAAATAGCTCCTTAAAAATAGAAGACAGTGCATAAATTTTAATATCCTTCAAGCACCTAATAAACTATGAGCTATTCCTAGATACATTATATAGTATTTGCTGCTTACTCCCTGCCCACCCTACCCCACCATATTTTATACCCAGTTTAAAAAAAAAAAAATCGTAGTGGGCTGGGTCCCATGACTCATGCCTATAATCCCTCTGGAGGCTGAGGCAGGAAGATCAAAAAGTTTGAGGACAGCCTTGGCAACTTGGTGTGACTCTATCACAAAATAAAAGGACTGGGAGTGTGCCTCAGTTGGTAGAGGGCCTCTGGGTTCAATCTCCAGTACTACAAATAAATATTGTTTGATTCTAACTAGAGTTAATTATAGATACACTGAAAAGAATCTGTTTTATTCAATTACAAAAGACTTTATTGGAAATGTCTTAGTAGCTTTTGAAGAAAATTTTGAAATTGAAATTTTTTTGAAGAAAATATTTAAAGTTTTGCCTTTTATCTTCAACTTTTTTAAACTTTCAAATTTCTGAATTTAAGAATAATTCAGTGGACACTATAATTATCTAGATCAGTTAGCATTTTGACATTTGATTTCTCTATCATGCATCTTTTGAAGCCATTTGAATAACTTGGAGACAGTATAACCTTTCATCCGTAAAGACTTAAATATGTAAAACCTAAGAACAAAGACCTTCTATATAATTATAGTGTACTTATCAAATTCAGGAAATTTAATATTGATTCAGTGCTGCCATCTAATATGCATCCATATTCAAGTTTTGTCCCAGTAATGGCTGTTTTTCCATCCAGTGTTATCTCATTCCACTTTTAATTGTCACAAAATTGACCTCTTAATCTCTTCTAATATACAGAAGGTTCACCATGTCTAGAATCCCAGAAGAGTGTGTAAGTGGCTTGTTAATATTACATTAGCGTATATTGTAAAATAATAGTATTTCCAGACTTCATAGACATCCTGTAGAACAGTTCCTCCTGTTCAGTCTTTTAAGCCATTGTTTTATTTTTTTAAAAGAAGGTTCTTTGTCAATGTGAATTTCACTTGAGAATACATACACACACACTTGCATGCACACATACACACACATACATTTTAATATAGTGCTCGGCTCCACACATGCCAGGCAAGTGCTGTACCACCAAGACACATCCTCAACCCTTCACTTAATATAGTATAGATTCTCTTATAGTATAGATTCTCTTTCTATACTTTATCTTTAAAAGTTAGTTTACTTTATAGTTTACTGTTAGATAAGCTATTGATAATACTTACATTTGATTGATTAATTGATTGAATTCGAGTCTTGCTTTGTTGTTGCCCTGCTGGTATCCAATTCTTGGACTCAAGGATTCTCCCACATCAGCCTCTTGAAGAGCTGGAACTATAAGGCGCCTGCACCCAAACCCAGCTATTGGTAATATTTTTACATATCATTGGTTATAGATTTCCCTCAATTTCAGCTTTCCTCAGACTGTCTTAGGTGCTAATGCATACACAGATCAGTAAGAAAAAATGTGTTGCCTAGTTTGTCAGGTCTAATGTCAACTTCTGGCCTGGCACTTAGTTTGTGTAATTGTTGGACAACTAAATCCAGCCTTCTGAATGGGTTTTGACTTCTGTGAAATTCTTGTAGGTTCTGTGATAATTAAATGAGTTAATATATATTAAAGTCCTTTATATAAACTGTTAATGCTATACAAATGAGAGTGACTACTTTCTCAGTAGCATTAAAAGTATCTGAGCACCTGGTGGTGGGGGGTACATCTGAAATTTCAGTGGCTTAGGAGGCTAAGGCAGGAGCATCACGAGTTCAAAGGCAGCCTCAGCAAAAGCAAGGCACTAAGCAACTCAGTGAGACCCTGTCTCTAAATAAAATATAAAATAGGACTGGGGATGTGGCTCAGTTGGTTGAGTGCCTCTGAGTTCAATCCCCAGTACCAAAAAAAAAAAAAAAAAGAAAGAAAGAAAGGAAAAGTAACTGAGCATATATTAAAGTAAGGATAAAAAAGGAAAGAAGGTTAAAATGTAATCTAGACTATTTAGTAAGTTCCAGCTTTACTAGTGGGGAATTAGATTCCTCAGAAGGATCTTAGTTTGGGACTCTTTTATGTTCCCACTCCCTAAACAAGGAGAAAAATAGCTATCATTCCACTCTTTCCCCTGCTTTCAGACACACACCTGATTCTGTAATGTAACAAAAGAGCTATTTAACTGCTGTTTTCATGAGATTTCTGAAATGCAGTAGACCAATAAGTGGATGATGGTATTTCAGGGATTTGAAAAATTTATAACCACGAAAGCTCCAGTAGCAAATTAATTCTCTACTTAACATGTTTTGTAAGAGCAATGTTTTCTATTCATTTACAACAAAGGAATGATATAAAATTGTTCCTTGGCACATGAAAACATTGGGCCTGTTTAGAAAGTAATGAAAAGTTTCAGGAAAAAAAGCTAATGTATACAGTATTACAGAAATAAAAAATAACACTAATACCATGATACATTTTTTTAAAAAGATATACATACTGTGTAAAACAAGTACTCTGAAAGAATATTTTAAAATTTTTGTTTTTTCAAATTAAGATATGTGACAGCTTGGATTTGTGGTTACAAATTCATACCCATTATAATTCATTCTTAACAAATTATTTGCAGGATTATGGCATAATTTTTTTCCTGTTAATGTTTTTCTTAAGGTCAAGCTTATTGAGGTATAATTTACATAGAATAAAATTTATCCTTTTTAAAAGTATTATACTCTGGGTTTTAAGAAATTCAGTCATGTAAAACTACCACAGTCAAGGTATAGAATTTTCACAGTATTCCTTGTATTCCTTTTAATCAGCCTAACCCCTTTGTCCCAGCCCCTGAAGACCACTGACAGTTTGCCTTTTCTGTCATTGGAACTGTCCTGTCATTGGAACTATATGGTATAAAAAGGTGCATGAATTTGATCTGTTCACTTAGCATAATACATTTTAGATTCATTCATGTATTTGTGTGCCTTAATTTTTTTTATTGCTGAGTATTAGTCAATTAAGTGGACATGCGCTAGTTTCATCCATTCAGTGATTAAAGAACATTTGAGTTTCCAATTTTCAGAGATCATGAATAAGGCTGCCATAAACATTTATGTGAATATATATTTTCATTTCTCTTAGATAACCACCTAGGGGTGGGATTGCTAGATAGGAATGCACATCCTGAAAGTTTTAAGAAAATGCTAGACTTTTTGCAGAATTACCACATCATTTTGCATTCCTATCAGCCTTGTATGAGAATTCCAGTTGGTTGGAGTCCTCTCCAACGCTGAGTATTGTCAGACTTTGTTGTTTTAATTTTAACAGTTCGGATAACCAAGAGGTGGTATCTCATTTTGATTTTAATTTGCATTTCTCCATTGACTAATGATGGGTTTCCTTGCATGATTCAGGTTTCATACTCATCCACTATTTAGATGTATAACAGTGTATCCTTAGGTGATCTGGGCACACTTTACTGAGCTGATAATCGCTAGTCCAGAAGACGTGACATTTACTCTAGTATCTGTAATGAATCTTTCTCAGCTGTCTGTCTTATTTTTATGTCATCTTGTAATTTAAAAATACATCAGACATTTTAAAGATCAATTGTAATTTTAAAGCATCAGTGTAATGATATTTTTGATATCTTTTTCTTAATGGAATACTCAGTTATGAATAAAACACCAATAAAGTGCCAGCATTATTGATTGTAGATGAGGTTGTCTGTTGCATAAGTGCCTCCAGGCTTAATGGCCCTTAATGTAGTTCTTGGGTTTAGATTTAAGAATTTTCTAACATTTGAAATTAAAAATAACTTGAAAAAAGTAAATGATTGCTGTATCAGTTTTAAAAATTGTATGCAAGGTGGTGATGGATTCTGTTACTGTGATAGAATGCTCTCGTTATGAAGCGTAGACTAAGGGGCAGCCCACTTGTGTCAGAATCCTGACTGTACCACATACTACTGCATGACATTGGGCTTCTGTGACACATTAGCTGTCTGTGTCTCTGGTTTCTCATCTGTAAAATGGGGAAAATAATAATAGTCTTATAATAAGAATTGAGTTTGTCAATACTAAGTATTAGAATAGCTGTAATAGCCAGGTGCATGTTTATAATCCCAGAGGCTGGGAGGCTGAGGCAGGAGGATCCAGATTCAAAGCCAGCCTCGGCAACAGCAAGGCACTAAGCAACTCAGTGAAACCTTGTCTCTAAATAAAATACAAAATAGAGCTGGGGATATGGCTCAATAGTTGGTTGAGTGCCCCCAAGTTCAATTCCTAGTACCACAAAAAAAAAAAAAAAAAAAAGGAGTAGCTGTAATGATGATACAGTTCAGACTATTTTAGTGGTTTGAAAAATTTTCCTTAATACTGAGCTAGAGGAATAATATATTTTATAAAACATTGAGAATGTATCTTATATAAAGCTAAGCAGAATAGTACCAATTTTTTCTTTGTCATATTAGGAATGTATTACAATTTTGTTTTGCTTCCTTGTGTCACTATTAGTTATAAAGAAATGTGAAGACGTTTTAGAAGGTATCAGTTTTATGCTTTAAAATATACAAAATTATTTATAAACTGCTAACATGGAGAGGACTTCCATAAATTTAGTGTTCTAGTTAGAGAAATGCATCTTTTCAAAGGTACACTTTGTGAGTATTTAAGAACTTAGTCTAAAACATGCCACTTAAGTACTTATATATGACATTGGACAAGTTATATTACCCTCTCCTGGTTATTTAATCTCAACTTTAATTTATTTCTTGGAGTTAATGTATTGACTAAATATGGTGTTAAAAGAATTAACAGAATCTCAGGTAGCTAATAGGATGACTATACTAAGGTCAATAAAATGTTATTCTTAGAGACCCTTCAAATGCTAGTATGCTTTAAATACTGTAATTCAAAACATGAATTGCAATTTTAAATATTCTAATTGAAAATGTTTACCCTTTTGTCAAAACTGTTTTAGATTTTCTTTTGTCATTCTGTGGAATGGCTGTGAAGTCTCTTGGTAGCTTCCCTAAAGCCATACTGCCTGGGTTTGAATACTGGCTTCATTACATAAACCTTGTGCCAAGTTTCTTAACATCCCTGACTTAGTTTCCCTGTAAGTAAAATGAGGCTAACAATATGTTTACCATGTAGGGTTTTTGTGAAGGTTCAATGCTTATACATGTGTAAAGTTAGAATTTGTTCTTGGCATATAGTAAATAGTAGTTACAATAATTATTGTGATTTTTTTTGAGGATTCTCTTGGGGCTAGGGACATTCCACTATTAAGTATCTCATGAGTTTGGGAAATAAATGTCTTAAAGAACTAGCAAAAAGAGATCTTAGGGTGAGATGGGACATGTAAATATTCTTGCATAAAGATAATTCTCAACACGCTGTAGTTTTGGTAGGTTGTAGAGATAGATAGCATGAGACGTGTGGGGAATAAGACATACACGAACTTAACTTTATTAACAGTAGCAACAGCTAACACTTGTGGAGGGCCAGCATTGTTTCAGGTAGTGCAGTATAGTCCCTGTTCCTACTGTGAGCAGTTTTCTAGTTACAAAATGAACATGGAAGATTGCCTTGAGTCAATAGTATGGTTGAGAAATACCAAATAATTGGCACTTGAGTGCAGGAAGCTGATGGAGAGTTAAAAGCTTGAATAATAACTGGCCTTATTTGAAGAGAGCCAGATTGAAAGGTTAGGAAGAAAGGCATTCTGGGTCGGAGATTGCAGCATTTTAGTGTATTATAGATTAGTTTGGAGAAGTAGAATGTTGCTTATAGAAAGCAAAGATATAATTGAGTGCAAAATGATATTCATTTATTCTTTGATTTGTTCCTTCACTCACCAACTTAATATTTTCAAATAAGAACTTGCTAAATGCCAGAGACTACTACAAGCTGGAGTGAACAAAATTAACCTATTCCTTACTTTCATTCAACTTGCAGTCTTAGGGGATATAATTTTAAATAGTAATTGCTATAATGTGATGAATGTTGTAGAAATTGAAATAGTTAAGGAAGTGGATACTAGGGAACCTGGCCTAGTTTATAGGAAAGGATTCTGGAGGAAAGTGACCTGAAAGTATTAGAATTTGTTACTAGTTTCTGAGAAAAACTTAAAATGTCAAAGCCAATTAAATATTCTTACTGAATTGCTTCATTTCTGAACTGTGAATGAGCTAGTGTCTTTGATTACCTTCAAAAGACAAATCCAGTTAGAATCTCATGAACTCAAGCCCTGCCTTCTGAGAACTATGATAGTTTGAACCAAATGAATAGTAAGTTTTCAGGACTGAACAGTGTTACCCACTCTTGGGATAAGAATAATTGGCAAACCATCTTACCTGTTTGTGTATTCCCTGTTATGGTGTTCGTGGCTTATGTGATCAAAAAAAGCTTTGCAACTACTTGAGTGTATGTTGTATCAGACAGTGTATTGAAATTAATAGACATTATTATTTTGAATTTGTAACTTCAGAAGGCTGTTTGTCACAGTTAGAGATCTCTTTATTTTGTTTTGAAAAATGAATTCTTAAATTTTTTATCAAGTAACTGTGGAAGAAATAATATTTTTTCATTTTTTATTAGCAGTTTAGTTTCTTAGTCTGCTATAGTTTCTTAGGTTGATATATTAAATATCATAGCCAAAAATGTTTATTTCTCATAGCTCTAGAATATGAGAAGTCTAACATCAAGGTCCAGCCTGGTTGGTTTTTGGTGAGGGCTCTGCTCTCTTGTCATCTCCTCTGAGGACAGTAATCTCATCAGGAGGGCTCTGACATCTGTGACTTGATCATCCTGTGCCAGGCCCTGGGCTCTGCCTTTGAGTTGTTACAAGGATGAATAAAATCAAAAACTCCTAATCTAGTGGGGAAATTAGTTACATAAAATAAATTATAACAAAGTGTGATGTATTATTCACAGTACTTAGGTGCACTTAGCTTCTTTGACAAGGTGGTCAGTGAAGGTTCAGAAGTGATAATATTTGGGTTAGTCTGGAGTTTGGATTTATTTTGTTTAGGGAGAGGGCCTGGAGATTGAACCTAGGGGCACTTCACCACTGAGTATAATCCCCAGTCCATTTTGTTTGTATTTTGAGACAGGGTCTTATTGAATTGCTGAGGCTGACCTTGAACTTGGGATCCTCCTGCCATGGCCTCCCATGTTGTTGGAATTACAGATGTGCACCATTAAACCCAGCCTGTGGTTAGGATCTTCTCAATTTGTTAAAGGGCACAGGAATGAGTACCATTGTGTTCCACAAATGAGGCCTGAGTATGATGTGCATCAGGGATGACCAGTGCTCCTAGACAAGGAATTTGTTTTTTTAAAAATCCATGATTTTTTTTTAAGGATTTTATGTGTGTGTGTGGTGCTGGGGATTGAACCCAAGCCTTATGCTTATGGGGCAAGCACTCTACCAACAGAGCTATATCCCCAGCCCCTTTTTAAGGATTTTCTCGTAACTTTGTTTTATTTATTTATTTTTTAAGTGGTGCTGAGGGTTGAACTCAGTGCCTCACACATGCTAGGAACGCTCTTTACCATCGTGGGCTCTTACCACAACCCCAGCCCAGGAAATCTTAATGTTGGTCGTTTGTGCTCACATTCAACATATCCAGCTTGGTTCTCTTTTGAATAACTTTATTGTGATTAATGGAGTCATCACAGTACCACCTCTAGTCACACTGATTTGGACTCAAATCCTAAATCCTGTCATGCCAGCTTTATGACCTTTATTTTAGTGCAGCTATTTATTTTACCCATTTAATTATTAAGCTGGGAATTTTCTAGTTCTCTTCACTTTCCAACTGTCCTCTCTAATCTGCAGTAAATATTGAGACCTATATGTCCAACTTAAAGACATTTCTCTCACATTTGGTTCCTTCTCTTTAGCTTCTGCTTTACGTCAGACACTCTTCCCCAGAATATTGCAGTAAATTTCGTGCTACAAGACTCCCATTTCTAATTCACTGTCCATAATCCCATCACAGTTATGTTCATAAAGCAATCTTATTGAGAGCCTCCGTTGTCTATAGAGCAGTTTCTCTTACCTCATGTTTGAACTCTTGGATTTTTTTTCCCCCATAGTAAGGATTGAACCTTGGGGCACTCTCTACCACTGAACTACAACCCCGATACTTTTTATTTTTATTTTGAGGGAAGGTCTTGCTGAGTTGCCCAGTGAGAGTTCTAGGATCTTGAACTTGAGATCTTCCTACCTCAGCCTCCCTAGTTGCTAGGATTATAGGCATGCTCCACCTCACCTGACTGATTCCCCATTTGTTTTAAGTTCTAGGTGAAATCCACCTCTTCTTGAGAGCCTAATTAATCTTTCACATTTAAAGTTGATTGCTTCTGTGACACTTTGTTCTTTTACCTTTTAGTTCATTTTACTTGCCTCTCACTTGGATTATAAGTACTTCTAGAATAGCAAGTCTTACTAATTATCATATTTCCTGGCCTGCCATATAATAGGTACCTGGAAAGTATTTATAAAATCATTTATTAGTTGAGTACCTGAAATGAGCAGCATTCTTCATGTATTTGCCTCCTTTTTTTCCTTTTTGAAGATCTAAGTGACTAAAGAGACAAGGACAAGAGGGCACATCCTAAAATCAAGGGAGAGTGGGAAATCCCATGATCCTCAACTCTGAAATTAAAAGAGGAGTTTGGGAGAGTGAGATCTAAGGGGTGGGAGTAGGGAGTTCTTAAGAACGAAAGATTGTGTGAATGCTGAGATTAAAATTTAATGTCCTCTGCATTTCAGTAAATATTAGGGATAATATTGTGAACATTTAAAAATGTATTTAAGCTTTAATTTTACTTATTGAACCTATCTTTATACATTACTGGCAATCCAGTCTCACTAGAAACATTAAAAGATTTGAAGTTTAATTTTAGATATTGGAAAGGAAAGCAAGTTAAAACTCTTCTGTTGTCATTAGCTTAGCAGAGGAAAGAAACCCTGACCTTAGGCATCAAATCGTAGCTGGGAAAGAGAAAGTAGGTTAATTCCTGAAGTTTGTGGAGAGATGGTTCCAGAGTAACTGAGTGCCCTGCAGGTCTATACTCAGCAGGAAGCCCTTGTCTGCCTCACAGCTCACCAGTTCAGGTGCCATTGCTAGCAATCTTCCTTAGATCTCAGGTTAAAATATTGAATATATAATCTGCAAAAAGCCTTATGAATTGATGATTGTATAGTACATTGTTGCTAGCAATACACTTTGGAGTTTTGGTTGGGTAACTTACAGACTTTTTAGAACCTAAATATTGTTTATGGTGTTCTTTGATGCAAATCTGAATCCTAAGACTTACTTTTGGAACATAATCATTTTGCACAGTCAGTATTGTCTTGATCAGAGGAATTTATCATTTTTAGAAGATGTGAGACAGACGTTAATTCCATTTCCTATTTCTAGGGGAATCTACTACTCTTAGAGTTAGTATGGAAGAATGTTGTCATTTTAAAGTTGAAGAAAACATGCTTTTTTCAAACATTCAAATAAATTAGTAATTTATATAGTTTTTCTTATTGATTTAAAAATAAGTTTCTTATTGGGATTAATGTTTTCTTGGAATAAGGAGGGATCTTCAAATTTTTTAAAATGAATTTATTCCTTTATTAAATATTTGCCAAGCATTGTGCCAGGTAGTAAAAATATAATGGTGGTCAAAGTAGACATTATTCCTGTCCTCTCAGAGTTTACAATCTACTAAGGAAGACAAACAGTCCCCCTTCACACACACATAACACCCTCATGAACAACAAGCCAAATACAAAATTTGATAGGTGATACCCCATTGTGCTAAAATAGGGAGTAAAGGGGGAATACAGGACATTGGAGGACTCTTCTTATGTAGGTTTTATGATTTGTATAAGTATCCCCCAAAGACCCATATGTTGAAAGTGTGTCCCCAGCCTGTGGTACTATTTGGAGGTGGTGAAACTTAGGAGATGGGGCCTAGGATAGGAAGTTAGGTCATTGGGGGTGTGCCCTAGAAAGAGATATTGAGACCCTTGCTGCTCTTCCCCTCTCTTTGCTTTGCAGCTACAGGCTCACCAGAGGCAAGCAGCTCCTTCTGCATTACACTCCCTCTGATACGCTGCCTTGCAGCGTATCAGAGGGAAGAGACAGAAAGGCAACAGACAGAAAGGCAACAGGGCTACCCAGCCATGGACTGAGACCTCTGAAACCATGAGTCAAAACAGAACTTTTCTCCTTAAAAGTTGATTTTCTCTGGTATTTTGCCATAGTAATGGGAAACTGACTAACACAGTAGGGTGGTTAGGAAGGGCTTGTCTAAAGGCCTCTGAAGGCTTCTCTGAAATTTAAAGTAAAATCTGAACAATGAGAGGAAATTCAGTGTTCTAAGACTGGAATAATAGTATGTGCAAAGGTAATAAGGCAGAAAAGAACTTACTTTTTAGAGGATTCTATCTTGGAACTAAAACCCAATGTGGCTGAAGCAGAGGAAGAGTAGCACAGGATAATCTGGAGGAGTACACAGGCCATATTATCTGGAGCTTTATAGGCCATAACAAGGCATTTGGATTTTATTTAGATGCAGTTGGAAGCTGTTGAAAAGGTTTTTCAGCAGGAGAATAACATGGAAGTGCTGAATAGATCACTCTGGCATTTGTGTGGAAAGTGCTGAATGAAATCAAGGCAACCATTCAGGAGGCTGTTGACAATTAAGAGATGCTAGGGGTCTGAGATAGGGTGGTGCCAGTGGAGACTGCAGTGGAAATGGAATTGATAGGGCTTGTTGATAAATATGGGAAATGAGGGAAAGAAATATCTGAGACTTTAGATTCACTGCTTTAGGAATCAGGTTGATGGTTTGTGCTATTTACTAGCAGTAGGGATGGGAAATTTTGTGTTAAGTTTTAAATATATTATGTTTGAGATATCTTGCTGGGGATGTAGCTCAACACCAAAAAAAATAAAAATAAAAAAGTTTGCAGTATCTGTGAGACATCCAAGTGCAGATGTGAGATGCTCAGTAGATGTACTAGCTGGCACTTTAAGCAGAAGGTTGGGCTGGAATATAATTAGGAAAGTAAGTTTGTCCAGGTTTTTAAAACTGGGGGAGTGACTGAAATACCTAGAGAGTTATTTTAAGGAGAGAAGCGCATAGTTCATAGAAGATGGTAAGGGCATCAGACCACAGGTAAGTAAGATCAATTTTATGGAGAGATAGAAAAAGAAACCCTTTTTTCATCCTAACACAAAGACAGTAGGTCTGTCTGGGGACAGATTCAAGAAGGTTTGTAGGCTTAGTTGACGTGAAGCTGAAATAATTCTAATCTGATGGCTCCTGTATTTATTTTCTGCAGTAGAATCCATGGTTGTCTACTAAGAAGTTTGAGGATGTTCAGAAGTTTGAGGATGTTGATAAGTTTGACCTAGTGTCAAACAGAAGAAATACAATAGGTTGGCCTGTGTTGTCTTGAACCCTGTTGACCATAAACTTTTAGTAATTGCTTTAATGTACCTTATTATGAAATGAAAGAGTATTAGTTCTCTTAAGTTTGATAGATGAATCAGTAGGGTGGTATAGATAAATGGTGTGAGGAAATGGTAATGAATCTTATTTTGGAAGGCAGGATTGGCGTGTGATGTTATCTGGTCTGGTCAGTCTGTATGACTTGCTTGCAGGAGTGTTGGGACCATTACTTAGTAGCTTTATTGCTTGTACAGTAGGATTGTACAGTAGTTTTTTCACTATCAGTAAAGACAGGGTAAACTATTTACATTATCTTATTGAGGTTTAGGAGGATTCTGAAAAGGAAACAGGAGGAAATGTGACAGTATTAGCAGTATACAAAAATACATACTAATAAAAAATGAGGGGTGTGTCCATAAAGTTTCTCTGAGTGTAGGAGAATGAAATGTTGCCTTATCAAAGATTATCTAGGGTCTGGGATGCAGCTCAGTGGTATAATGCTGATGAGTGAATCTACTCTGATGATGCTTGCTAACTTCTCCATGGCAAATGCTAGGCTGGTGTGTGTGTGTGTGTGTGTGTGTGTGTGTGTGTTGCATTTATGCATGTACTGTTAAATTTGAAATACCAAGCAAACCATTCTGAAAAGCAGAAATGTTTATTTAGAACTTGGTCCAAGGGCTGGGGATGTAGCTCAGTAGGAGAGTGCTTGTCTAGCATATATGAGGCTCTGAGTTCAATCTGGCGGTAATGCAAAAAACAAACAAACAAAAAACACCAGAGTAGAACATAGTCCTTAGCCAGGATTAGGACCCAAAGGGAAGTTTCATGAATGGAAAATTATCCCACAGCTTTGGGTTATACAAATTGCAGGGAACTTCAGTTTTGATAGCTATTTTTTCAAGAGGCCTAAATTATACACAAGAAAAAACATTATTTTACTGATTCAGGAACTTTTTCCTTTGCTTGACATTATTTACTTACAACTATTTATAGACACCCTTTTTCCTTTAAAAGTCATTATAATGTTTTTATGCTTCTACTCAGTCTTTAGCTAGAGGAATAAATAACTATGTGTTGATATCTGAAGTCTTTTTTGTATATAGTGGGATGTACAAGTTACAGTTTCATGATGTGTTATGGTTTAACTTGCTACTGTAGAGACAAGCTGTACTGTAATACACTAGATAACTTAAGTACTTTTAAGAGCTATTGCATTGAGATGGACTATTTTAAACATACACTCACCCCCGCGCCCGCGCACACACACACACACAGATTGTGCAGTTACATGCTTGTTTAGGCAGTTGTATCTAAGTCGATACACCATTTTTCTTAGGATTTTGATCAGGATATAAAATTTGGTTTTGCTACTGATGAATAGAATAGATGTATTGTGATGCCCTAAGTAGACTGCTCCTTCAGTGACAAACCAAAGTAGAATTGATGGAGAGGATCAGGCTTTAAAGGCAGAGAGAGACAAATGATCCTTTTGTGTTTCCTAAATGTGATGAATAGATAGTTCTAGTGCCAATCAGATATGATGATTGGGTCTTCACACCACTGTTTGAAATTGACCTCCCTTGAAACGTAACTACTTTGGCACTTGTTATGTGAGGCAGGGCGGTGGGGGTGGAGAGATGGAAAAGAAGCGCATGAGGGAAGGTTTATGTTTCTGAGTGGAATTTTGAAGCCTATTTGGTGGAAAGTTGAAATTGTATTGCATTGTTATCTGGGAAAGCCCAAGATAGTATTGCTTACAGCAGGACATTTTTTTTTAAGTTCAGATACTTGGTATTTGGGGCTCTGTGAGCCATAAGGTCTCTCCCATCAGGACTGTTTGATGTAGCACAGGAGCAGCCTTAGCTGATGCTTCAACAGATGAATGAGTAACCATGTTCCATGAAGCTTTTTTTATGGACATTGAAATTTGAGTTTTATATACAAGTTATAGAAGATTCTATTCTTCTTTTGATCCCCACACAACCATTTAAAAATAATAAAACATCGCTTAGCTTGTGAGCCATGAAAAAACAGAAGGCAGGGTTTGGTCATTGGGCCATTGATAATTTGCCAGCCCTGTTAGCAGTAACATCATACCTCTACACAGTTTGACCTGAGAAATCCAGCTCTTCACTAATATTTCTTTTATATTGAACACTCAGTGTGACATTTGTAGTTGGTAACAAATTGCCTTTTTGTCAAAACCTATCTGTAACTTTTATTTCAAAGTACTCCTCCTTATCAGATTGGTTCTTCCCTTCCCTCATTTTAACACCTACCACTGGAACACATTGAGTTTGTCCTTACAGCTTGCTTCTGCCCTGCTACTACAATAAAGTAGCTTTTTTCCTTTCTTTCTTTCTTTCTTTTTTTTAAATAAGCGTTTCTCTAAAGCTTGTAACAGGTGCTGTTGAGGCCTCCCCACCAGTTTCCTTGCAGCTGTGTGGGACAGATCCCTAACTTGCTGGCAGCTTCTTTTCCTCAAGCACAGGGATTTTGTACTTGCTGTGCCTGGCTGCAGGTCCTCCAGCCTGTGTGTGGTAGCAGGAAGTGCTAGGAATTTCATGGCCCCAAGAGGAGCCCTTAACCAAGGAAGTGGAGACACAAGGAAGTGGAGACATACCCGTTCCTTCGTGGGTCCTTTTTAAGGCATACTCTACAGGATTCCTTAGAACCAAACTCCAGTTGTCCACAGCAGTTAATGACTCCCTAATTGTCTTTTCCCCCATTGTCTTGCTTTTACTAATCCTCTCAAGTTCAAGTATGCTTCTTGGGATTCCCCTCCCCCAAATATGCTACCTCCACCCAATTTCTCATCTTCGAGTTGCCTTTGGGGAACCCAAATGATGTAAGTCAGCGCTTTGGACTCAGGCTGACTGTTATTACTGTTAAAACTGTCTCCCACCCTTCTTTGCCCACTGGAAGCATGTTGTGTAGTTTCCTTAGTGGTAACATTGATGGGAGAGTACCACAGAAGGTATTATATATCTACCCACCCGTAATCCAGTTCAGCTCAGCCTTGTTCACCTGGATCATCATTCTTTGCAAGTTGTCTTTGTGCACTTAGTTCTGTAGTCCTGAGGAAAAAAATAATATGTTACTAGTTACTTCATTTTATTTGAAAGTGTTCCAGCCTTGGCTGTCTTCTACAAGCTAGATCAGAATTAGTTATTTCTAAAAGTCAATTGATAAATTCTGTACTGGCAAATAATTTAAGTTGCAGAGTACTACACACATGAAGTATCATAAGTAGTTGCAAAATAATGGTAACATGTAGTTTTGTAGCCAAACTTCTAATTACATAATTGGCTGAATTTTCTTGGAGCAAAACAAATATTAAAATTTCTAAATGGCAATACAATCACAATTAGCTGTAATTTTCCTGATTATAAAAAATTTAATATTTAGGGACTTGGAAGTCTTATTCTACTTGTGTTTCTTTCTTGAGAAATTCAGTTATATCAAGTAAATTTTGCTATTATAGAAAGTGTTTCTAAGCGTATAATCAATGTGCAAACTTGATTTTTTCTTTTTTTTTTTTTTTTTTGCTTAGCGATAGATCAGTTGTGTGTTTAAAGTTGCAGATTAATAATACTTTTAAATGACTTAAAGCCAATAAGCTCTTTTTGGAGGCATCAGAAGCCTGGTGGTGGTTTTAATTTTTCTTTGCAAGAAAGTTACTCTCCAGGGGCTTTTTTATTCCCTTGAAAGACTTGTTTGACTGTTATTCTCTTTTTGAAATATCACTTCTGGCTTTTTTGGCACTTGATCAGCTTAACATATAATTGATCCCAAAAGTCTACTTTTACTGCTACTTTAAAAACTAGCTGAAGTTAGATTTGATTGCTGCAAGTTTATTCTTATGATTTGCCTGAGTGTAGCCAAACCTTGTATAAATTACATTCCTTTCATTATTTAGTTGCATAAAACTGTTAAATGGTGTTTTCTGTCATACTTGAACCAAATTTTGTTCAGTGAAAAAAGGTGGACCGTGTGACTTTGTTATTCTTATTAGGATATGTTTGGGATACAAGGTTGAATTGTAGGTTTTATATGTTTTAGAGCTTTCTCTTAGTGTATAGTGCTGCTTATGGTTGTTTTCTGTACTCCTCCCCTTCACCTGAAATTGTGGGTTTTGTTCATTTCGTTTCTCATCTTGCTTTTCACCACCTTTACAGTACCTTAACATATTTTGCAATCTTACAGACTGCAGCTTTTTCACCTATTTTATCATCATGATAAAATTCTTCAAGGAATTTTAAATCTCAAAACCCACCAATTCCACTTTTATATTAATGCTTCCTATTTTGCCCGCAGGGTTTTTGTTTGTTCTCTAATGACACAGGGTATTTACTGTCATCCTTGTGTCCCTGTTTGTATTTGATTTGAGCAGTGTTAATTACCCAGCATATTCTGCCTTAGCTATCTTGTGTACTGGCTTTTAAGGGTAAAGAATATTCTTAACCATTTGTGTGTCTTGTGCATTTGTGCCTGTCATGTAACAGGCATTTACTATCTACTATTTTATTAAATACCCAATTTTGTTAAATTTCTCTCCAGGTAATCTTGGTGGTTTTTAAGAGTTTTGCTTGTTCGTTGTTTTTTATAGATGTAAAAAAAGATTGGTCTGACCATGCTCTCTGGTGGGAAAAGAAGAGAACTTGGCTGCTTAAGACACATTGGACCTTGGATAAGTATGGTATTCAGGCAGATGCTAAGCTTCAGTTCACCCCTCAGCACAAACTGCTCCGCCTGCAACTTCCCAACATGAAGTATGTGAAGGTGAAAGTGAATTTCTCTGATAGAGTCTTCAAGGCTGTTTCAGACATCTGTAAGACTTTTAGTAAGTATTAGATGCATTCTTCATTAAAGTATGAGTTGTGTAATGTACATATCACTGGTGACTAGAATTTAGCTTATCCCAAGAGGTGGGAGTTAAGGATAACTACGTATGTGTATATATATTTGAAATTTCTACTTTATTTTTTATTTATTTTTGTATTGGGGATTGAACCCAGGCACACTTTACCTCTGAGGACATCTCCAGTCCTTTTTTAATTTTCTGTTTTGAGACAGGGTTTCGCTAAGTTGCTGAGGCTGGCCTCAAACTGTCAACCCCCCTGCCTAGGCCTCCCCAGTTGCTGGGATTATAGGCGTGTTCTACCATGCCCAGCTCTACTTTATTATTTAAAGGTTTTTTAAAATTTTGGGGTTTTTGTGCTTTTGTTTGCAGTATTGAGGATTGGTCCAGGGCCTACTGAGCTACAACCCCACCCCTTTATTTTTCATTTCAAGGTTCCTCTCTCAGCCTCTGAAGTTGCTGGGTTTACAGGCATGTACCACTGTATACCACTGTACCTGGCTTATTTTTATTTTGAGGCAGGGTCTCTCTGAGTTGCCCAGGTTGACCTTCAACTTGTGATCCTCCTGGCTCAGCCTCCCAAGTAGCTGGGATTACAGATGTGCACCAGTGCTCCTACTAACGAAGTTTTTATGTTAATTTAAGGTAAAGAATGGGTTAAGGTGGAACAAGAGAAATGTAGTAGAGATTTTTTTCTTACTTGAATTGTATCAGGTATTTATTTATATAATACTTTTTTCTGATGACTTTCTTTTTATGGGGAGGGAAAGGGAACAGGCAGTATTTTCAGAGGGAGATGAATTTTGCAGTGTTTCTTTCACGTAAGTCACTATTTGATTTTTAGCAATTCAGGCAGGTTGTGTCACTTCCTTCATTGGACAGGGATCCTTAGGAAATGACTATGAATATTGTCTTCCTTACCCAATCTCCAGTGTGAATGCTTTTATGGTAATTCTATGTATGCTTTCTGAAATAAGATATGAATTACTTTTGACTGACCCAGTTATGTCACATGATAGGAAGTATTCAAACATCAGAGAAAATGTGAACTTTTGTCATTACCAACTAGTAACTCTGCTGTGTATTTGTTCCTTTTAAAAAATGCTTAGTTCAGGATACATTTATATTTTAATTCCAAATAGATGAACTACAACTTTTTATTCACATACTGTATTTTTTTAGTTACACTAGTAATTCTTGAATATGTTCTGTTGTAAAAGAATCAAGAAATATACACACAGATAGTAAATTCCCCCTTCCCACAAGTGTCTGTACATTGGTGATTTTCTATGTTTTAATTTATATTATCAATTTACTCATATATATTGGATTTTTGTCTTTCATAAGTAGACATTTAATGTGTTTCATTTACTCTGTGATGTCTTAGAGATTTTTCAGTGTGTTATATAACAATCTTTATGTTTTAAAAATGACAATAATTCAGAGTATAGATGTACTACAAATTCAAACCCAGATTTCTTTATTAATGGATATTTAGGTTGTTTTACTTTTAGAGTAAATGCTGTAACAAGTATTTTTTTTGGTCATATTGTTGAGAACATTTGAAAACTTTGTAGTTGGGATAGCTCTGGGGTGCCTCTTTTTCCTTGCTGGTTTTAGTGCCCACACTTCTAGAGCCTGCAGGCATATGCTGCTCCTATATTCTATCTCAGCTCTAGCTGAAGGAATGCTGGCCTGGGATTACTCACCTCTAAATTCACAGCCTCCTTGTTCCTAAATTTGTAGGTTTGGAGCTTAGAGAAATCTGAATTCTCTTCTATTTCCTGTGTATGGTTCTGGCTGTGACTTCCTTTCATCAATCCCGTATCTACTTCTTTCTGTCTTTTAAAAATCACTTGCTTTTCACCCTCTTAATGTATTTTTTTTCTTGTTTTCAGGTAGTGTTATGAATGTTCATCTTCCTTCCCCTCTGATTTTTAAATGTCTTGCTGTCATTTTAAGGATTTGGAGTGTGGGAGGGATATTTAGGCAGAGTCATGTTACTACTTATATCCCTAGAAGTACTAACTTTTTAAAATGAGGTTATTAATTAAAATACTGAAAAGTACAAAGATGTCCCTAGAATTGCTAACTTTTTTTTTTTTTTTTGAACTGGGGATTGAACTCAGGGGCACTCAGCTACTGAGCCACATCCCCAGCCCTATTTTGTATTTTATTTAGAGACAGGGTCTCACTGAGTTGCTCAGTACCTTGCCCTTGCTGAGGCTGGCTTTGAACTTGCAATCCTCCTGCCTCAGCCTCCCAAGCTGCTGGGATTACAGGCGCGTGCCACCACGCCTGGCTACAATTACTAACATTTTAAAATGAGGTTATTAATTAAAATGCTGAAAAGTACAAAGAATTATATAACAAATACCTAATTTCCATTATGTAGAATTAATAGCTGTTGGCATTTTGTCGTTTTTCCAGACTTTTAAGTCACAATATTACTACTAAAGTTTTTGAGTCTCATTCTCCTAACCTTCCTTCACAAAGCAATTACTGTCATAAGTTTATTGTATATCCCTCTAGTAATACTTAAACACAGGTGCATGTGCATACATGCATCTCTGTGTGTATATATATATCCATAAATAATTTCTATTATTACAATTGCTGTGTAAAACTTACACAGTTTTGCACAAGAATCTGATTATTTACATGGAAGAAAGTAGAATTGCTGTGTTTTATGTACTCACATAATTCATTTCAGAATCGTATTGGAAATGCATTGAATATATATATTTACATAGACTATACTCATGTATATTAGCATACACATTAATTTATATAAATTTATCATCCATGAATAAAATTTGTCCACTTGTTCATATAATCTTTTAGGTCCTTAAGTAACGTTTTATAATTTTATCTAGAAAGGTATTGTGCTTTTTAAAAAAGGAAATTATTCCTAGGTGCTTTATTTTTCTTCATTGGGTATTGCTGTTAGGAATACTGTTTATATTCTTATAATCTCATATCTAATACCTTGTTAAACTTGCTTATGAAGTCTGTTAGTTTATTCTCTTGGATTAAGAGTATGGATGTGTAAGTAATCACATCCTCTGTAAATAATAACTCCCCCTTTCCAATTTTTTTACATCTTATTTATTTATCTTGTGTTATTGTGTTGGATAATATAATATTCTACTTTACCTCCAGTGTAAAGTAGAATAATAGCAATGATGATGAATATTGTATTGTTCCTGACTTCAGTGGGAATGCATCTAACATTTTATATTAAGTTTTGTTTTTGTGTTTGGGAAGTTTTTTCCTTTGTTTTAATTCCTAATGGCTTTAACTCATGAGTTCATGTAAATATTAATCGAATGGAGCTCAGGGAGTAACTTGCACAGGTCATGCAGAGAGAGACAAGAATTAACCTAAGTGTCTTAACTTGAGAGGTCTGTATACCTTAATGTGATCATACTCCCATGTTCGTGGACCACATGCTGTCATCAAATCTCCTAGATTGTTTTCCTTATAAATGGTTTTGCCTTCATCCTTCATTCCACACTCTATAGTGTAGGATTAGAGGATTTTCAAACTCATAATAGTCTTATTACTTACTCCACCTTGCTAAATATACCTATCATGGGTATTTGCTTTTTATTTTTACTACCACTACTGCTGTTTCTGTCTAACATCTGAACTTCTGTGTTTTTGAAGATTCATTCCTTGTAAGTCCTGGGATGAGACAAAGCCCATCTCCTTCCTCAGAAAACAAAAAGTTAAGATAATTTTTTCTTGCCCCTCTAACAGCTAGGGTGGGAGCAGTTGGCAAGGCCTAGATCTCATGCACATCATAGAATTCTCATAGGATTTGGAGTCAGGAACTAGGGACTCCAATGAGCCAGGACAATGTACAGCCCATTTTGATGGCATAAGTGAATCTATCTTTTGAGGATAGAATAGCTGGAGTTCCAGCAAGAACACTCACTTTTGCACATCAAGTATGTAGGGCATAGCCTAGGAGAACATTAACTGAGTGAATAAGAGGAAAAAGTTATTAAATAAATCATTGAATAAAGAAAGATCAAAATACAGGTATCTCATACTTGACAAAGGAGCCAAAAACATGCAATGGAGAAAAGATAGCCTCTTCAACAAATGGTGCTGGGAAAACTGGAAATCCATATGCAGCAAAATGAAACTAAACCCATATCTCTCACCCTGTACAAAACTCAACTTAAAATGGATCAAGGACTTAGGAATTAGACCAGAGACCCTGCACCTAATAGAAGAGAAAATAGGTCCAGATCTTCATCATGTTGGCCTAGGACCAGATTTCCTTAACATGACTCCCAAAGCGCAAGAAATAAAAGCAGGAATCAATGATTGGGATAGAGTCAAACTAAAAAGCTTTTTCTCAGCAAAGGAAACAATCAGCAATGTGAAGAGAGAGCCTTCAGAGTGGGAGAAAATCTTTGCTACACGCACTTCAGATAGAGCACTAATCTCCAGAATCTACAAAGTACTCAAAAATCTTTACACCAAGAATACTAATAATCTGATCAATAAATGGGCCAAGGAAATGAACAGACACTTTACAGAGGAAGATCTACAAGCAATCAACAGATTTATGAAAAAATGTTCAACATCCCTCGTTATAAGAGAAATGCAAATCAAAACCACCTTAAGATTTCATCTTACCCCAATTAGAATGTCTTTTATTAAGAACACAGGCAACAACAGGTGTTGGCGAGGATGTGGGGAAAAGGGTACACTCATTCATTGCTGGTGGGAGTGCAAGTTGGTGCAGCCACTCTGGAAAGCAGTGTGGAGATTCCTTAGAAAACTTGGAATGGATCCACCATTTGACCCAGCTATCCCACTCCTTGGCCTATACCCAAAGGACTTAAAATCAGATTACTCCAGTGATGCAACTATATCAATGTTCATAGGTGCTCAGTTCACAATTGCTAGATTGTGTAACCAACCTAGATGCCCTTCAATAGATGAATGGATAAAGAACTGGGATATATGTACACAATGGAATATTACTCAGCCATAAAGAAGAATAAAATTATGGCATTTGTAGGTAAATGGATGATGTTGGAGACTCTTATGCTAAGTGAGATTAGCCAATCCCAAAAATCCAAAGGCCAAATGATCTTTCTGATAAGTGAATGATGATGCATAATGCGGGGTGGAAGGGTGGCAAGAATGGAGGAAGGATAGATAGCATAGAGGGAAGGGAGGGGTGGGGTCAGGTGGGGGCACAAGAATAATAACAGAATGAGACAGACATCACTGCCCTGTGTACATGTATAAATGCACAGATGGTGTGACTCTACTTTGTGTACAAACAGAAACAATAGCTGTACTCCATTTGTGTTCAATGAATCAAAAATAAATAAACAAATAAATAAATAAATAAAAGAAAGATCAGTCCTGTCACTGGAATCATATGGAAAGTAGTGATGTATTACAGGATAATCAAGGGATTTCTGTTTCATTGGATGGTTAAATTAACTCTCAGAAGTTTTAATGCTTGTGAAGGGTCTGTGTTATCAGTACTAATGAATAGAAATGTACATAATAATTTTGATAGGTTATAGGACTGAAAGTCTTGCCTAAAGAAAAGAGGGTTTTAATGAATGGTAATTATATTTGTAGATATATATTTTTAAAATACTGCAAAGAACTGAGGTACTTTATTATGAAATTGTCCAAAACAAAAGGGTCTAGGTTTTATAGGCATCTATTGCTACATGACATAGTGAGTAACAAGGACACCAGCTTCAGAAATCCTGTGGGTATGTAAAATTTAGATGACCACAGAGTTTTGTGGCGAGAGTTCAAGTAAGTATTTGACATGTAGGAATAGATTTGTTTATATACTAAGCAGGGATCTGAGAGTGTGCTGCAATCTCCTTAGCATCATGGAGAATTTAAGGATAGGATGAGGATGGATGGATATCACAAGGAAGAGACCTAGGGCAGGGTCCCCATATGGAGGAAACTAGGAAGAAACAGGGGCATAAATATCTATTTAAATAGCTATGAAGTTGAAATTTGGTTTTAGAAATAAATGACAGTTAATTGGCCTTCAATAACAATAAATAATTTTATATTTAATAGGTAACAATTCAACACTGTTCTTTTTACTATAAAATACTCCTTGGATATGTCATAAAATTTTTGTATGGGTATTAGGAAAGGGGGAAAGTTATTTGAATTGCAAGGTGATTAAATTGGGCTGACAAACACTGGTGCTGCCTACTTTTGTATGGTTTATGAGCCAATTATAATTAAGCTTTTTACTTTTTTATTGTTGAAAAGAAGCAAAAGACTGTTTTGAGGCGTGAAAATTATAGAAATTCATATTCCTCTGTCCATAAAGTTGTCTTGGAACCCAGCCATGCTTATATGATTAAATATTATCTGTAGCAACTTTGCATTACAACAGCAGAGTTGAAAAGCCCTGAAATACTAAATATCTACTATCCAGTTCTTCATGGAAAATTTGTCAACCAGTTTGGATTAAATTATTGGAAGATAAGTACTCCTGTGGTTTATTTTCTTTTCATGACTGGAAACAATACTGAAGGAACTACGTATGTAACTGTTCCAAGGAATGATTTTTTTGTTAGTCCTTTCACGTTAGTTAATGTTTAAGCCAAATAATCAGATATTTCCAAAATTAAAATGAATTCATTGTGAATTCTGATCACCATTAATTCATTGAACTCTCTGGGAGAGTTTTACTGCAAGAACAGTAGATTAAAACTAAGAAAAGTGACATTTCCATTGTTACCAAAATATATTGTTACCTAAGATCACCAAGTAAGGTGAAGGCTGTGCCAACTACTGAAAAGAACAGTTGGGTAAAACGAATTTTGCTAATTTTAGTGAGGACTTTTCCAAGTTTTTTATTTGGTAGAAAATCTTTCTTTTGTAATTTAACTCTTAAGAAACTGCTTCTGTGTAATGATTAAATGAAACTTACTTGTATTTTTCTTTTTTCTTTTGAAAGGAACTGTTGGCAAAGAATGCTGAGGTCTTATGTAACATGTATCCAGAAATGCAGATATTACAAAGAGCCTTATTACAAGGAAACAAGTTTTTCTCTCAAAATTTTATCAACTAACATGGAGCTATTATAAAAATAGATGTTCTGTCTGGTGTGGTGGGTGCAGGCCTATAATCCTAGCGACTCAGGAGGCTGAGGCAGGAGGCCAGCCTATGCAACTTAGTGTGACCCTGTCTCAAAATAAAAATAGATTTTTTAGAAAGACCTAGGGTATAACTCAGTGGTAGAGCACCCCTGGGTTCATTTCCCAGTACCGAAATAAATATTATATGTGTATATTATAATATACATAAACATGTATATTCACATACTTTTTCTGCATTTAGAACTTAACATTCTGCATTAATATGATGTGTGGTTTTTTCTGTTATTAGTATTACGCTTATTAATTGATTCACATTTTTTTCTTTTGTTTTACCTTTTTCAAAAAGTATCTATTTGGTAGAGACAGAAAAGCATACAGTGCTAATGGAACAGAACACAGATGAACTGAACTCAGTTGTGTTAAAACTTTTTTTAAATATTAAAGTAATTTGGTTTAGGTAAGTTAAGCTGTATTGAAAGGACACTTGTATACAGTCCATTTTAATGCAACAGTAAATGGTCAACTTTTCTATAAAGATTCACCAAACTTCTGTTTTATACTGTCTACTTATTTCTGTTTTTATCCTCAAAAAGAGATTATGCTTTCTCTTAATTCTGAAAATTGTTGCCTCTTATTAATTCACTCTCAAACTATTTTTCTCCATATATTTTGCTCTTTATAAAGTGTGTTTTGGTTATAAGTAACAGAAACCCAAACTTAAATAGGCCTACTCTTTCATATACAAATAAGTTATGTGAGAAAGTGGAAGTCGTAGTTACTGGAACTGGATTAGTTATTCATTTGTATCCAGGGGACAGGCTCTTTCCATCCTTCAGCATATTGGGTTGGCCTCATGTTAGAAAGATATCTCATGGGTTCCAGGTGTGTGTAGCTCCATTTAAGAGCAGAGGATCTACTGAAATGTCCTCTCAAACCTGTCTCATCAATAAAGCAAAAACTGTCCACAGTTCAGGAGCTATCTTGGAACTGCAGCATGGTGGAGCCTACAGAAACTAAAACTCAGATTTGTGCTAATATTGGTCTCCCCCTTAAAGGCCAGATATTGGGAACTGTCAGAGACACTTTAAATCTACAGGGTAGAAACTACTGCCTCAGATCCACATGGCTAGATGGGAAGACACATAAACATGAAAAAAACAAGGGAATAAAGGACTCCAAACAAACCAAGATGCTCCAATTATAGAATCCATTGACAACACAGTAGAAGAAATGTCAGAGAAGGAGTTTGGAATGTATATATTAAAACTGCTCTGCAATGTAAGGAGTGAAATCACAGATATATTTCAGGAGGTGAAAGATCACTTTATAAAGAGATAGAGATCCTGAAAAGAAATCAAGCAGTAATCCTTGAAATGAAGCAATCAATAAACCAAATTAAAAATTCAGTGGAAAGTATCACCAACAGATGAGACCACTTGGAAGAGAGAACCCCAGACAATGAAGGCAAAATATATAATCTTGAAAATAAAGTTGACCACACAGAGAAAGCATACAGAGAAGATGATAAACTGCTGATGTTTCCTCACCCAGACACAGTACTGAACATACTGCTGAAGCCAGTGGAGTGGAGCTACTGTGACTACTTCTGGGCTGATCAGAAAGACCCCCAAGCCGATGGCACCATGGCTGCATTCGAACTGCTGCTCCAAAAGCAACTGAAAGGCAATCAAATGAAGAAACGTCTGAATCCATCCAAGAGAGGATAAAGATTAAAGAAAAATATGTAAAGAACTTGGCTAAGATATCTCAGAACTCCTTGGCTGCACAGGAGGAAGGCTTCCTGGGAGAAGCGTGGGCCCAGGTGAAGAAGAGACTTGAGTTCATCTCAAGTTCTCTCCCAGGCTTCACATCAAGGTAGAGAAGCCCCTAATGAACTCTCTTGAGAACTTCAGGAAAGACACGAAAAAATGACCACTGTATCACTCACCTCCGAAATCAACTTGCCAGCTGCTATGCATCAGTGGAGAAGGCCCAGAAAGCCCTCATGGAGTGGCAGAGAAACCTGGAAATGAAGACCCAGCAGCTGGAGATCAAGCTGAGCAACAAGATGGAGGAGGACATCGCCACACTGGCTGGTGATGACCTCATGCACTGTGTGGACTTCTACAACCAGGCCCAATCCACGTGGTTTGAAAAAATGGTGACCACCATTTCGGAGCTGGAAGTGAAGAGGGTGGAGATGATCCAGCAACATTTGTGCCAGTATACACAGCTGTGGCACTAGATGGACATGTTCAACCAAAGCATGTTTGAGCCTGTGGACTAACTGCTTCAAAAAGTGGACCCAGCCACAGACAGAGAGCTGTAGGTCAGAGATCACAAAACAGGCAACATTCGCCCTGTGGATATGGAGATCTAGACATGCTTGTGCATCCCTGAGGGGTCCTGCCCAGGAGAGGGAGTAGGTGTCCCACAGAGAGGAGATGGGCTCCCACTAGGTGACGCTGCCCTCCCACCCATTGTCCTGTCCACTGAGGAGGAGAGGAAAGAACTGGCAATTCCAGAAGGGTGAGCTGGATGGCCCAGCTGGGGGATCCCAAATATTCCCAGGCCAAGACGATAGCCTGCAACCCTGCCCTTTTCTCCAAGACTGAAGCCCCCCAAACCCCATGCTGTGCTTTCTGCTCTGAGAACAAACTGAAGCTGGAACTTTGTGGTCCCTGCTGAGTTCCATAGGAGTGGCCATCACACACTGTTCCCTTGGATGCACTAAGCCCCAACCTCCAGCTGGTCCCTTTATCTCTGGGGCTTTGGAAGATCAGGGGAAGGTTAGCTCTGTCTGAATCATGGATAGAAGGTGCCATCAGCTCAGCCTGCACCTAGAGTCCTTTATAGCCTTCTCTCTATTTTTCTCATTGTATTCTGGGAGCCCAAATCTAGCTTTTCTTGGCCACTTTTCATCCCCATGAGTCTTGGGAAGGCCCATTTTCTGTCTTTCCAGACCAACTGTGCCTAGAGAAGTCAGGATGGAACTTCCTCATTTCTGCAAATTAGCCCCAAGTCAAGAGGATTGAAGCATGATTCCTATCAGACCAGGCATTGTCTCTGAAGTCTCTGGAAATCCCAATCCATCCATTCCTCAGCTGCTTTTTCAAGGCAGTCCCTACCCCTGCCTAGTCTCATTAGAGGGAGCTTTCCAAAGTTCTCAGGCAGCAAGACCTTCTTCAGTTCTGTACATGTCCAAAGGCTTTAAGGGATGGAGATGAACCAGCTCACCTCAGAAACCAGATGGGGTTTGTCTGCCATGGTGGCCTGTCCAACACTGGGCTACCCTGACCACCATTCTCCTAGGCTGGCTGCCATGGGCTTAATGGGGTTGGTTTAGTCCCGCATGGGAGACAGGTTAAGGCAAGTCTTTGTCATCCCCATATGACTCCATCTGCTTATGCATGAAGGGGTTTGGATTGCTGTCCCTTGTATGGACACTGCAGACTCTCATGGCCATAGGAGTTAGTTGCTATCCAGACATGTCCTGCCACCTGGACCTCCAGCTCCTCTGAACTTTCCAGAGCCCTGTACCAAACTCTCACTTGGTGCCAGCAGCTCCTTTTCCTCTGTCCATCTTCCCTGGAGAAGCCTGGGCCAAGTGTGACTCGGGAAGCTCTTCAACACTGCCACTGGGTTCTACCCATCACTTCCCTTCTCTACTACAACAAACATGATCTCTTCCATATTAACCTAGAGAATCAGCCTGAGGTGACTGGGAGAAAAAATTGACATGGTGAGCAAGGAACAAATCCTAGCAGGAAACCCAGTGCTCTGAGAGTCCATCTTTCTTTGTCTTTCCCATCAATGGCTTTGGACTGGACCCTTACCTTTCCCATGGGAGCAAAATTCTACAAGCCACAATTCACTGATTTTTCCCTCAGTTTTACATGCTAATAATGGATAACATTACTCTTGAACTTTTCAGCATCTCTTCCATTAAATCAGAATTGCTTTCTCATAGTTTATATTAGAAAGATGTCCAGTATACTGAAGTGAACCAAAAAATAAAAAGAAGTAAAGCAAAAACTTTCCAAAAGCTCCCCTCATATCTCATTGTCCCGTCTTGGATCATATGGCTATCCATAGCTGCAAGGGAAACTGGGAAGTATAAATATTTAATGTTTCAAATTTCCTTCAATTAGAGGCAAGCAGAGAAGTGGCTGTGGAATCAGCCCATCAGCAGGTCTGTCACATGCCCTCAACACTCCTAGTTGGTCAAACTGAGCAAAAGTCTCAAAACTTAAAAAACGAAAGGGAAGGAAGGGAGGGAGGAAGGAAATTTTGATTAGAAAGAGTACAGAGTACCTAAGAGCTTGTATAAGCTATACTTTTGAATTTCATCTGTTGGTCAGTTTTGTTAAGGTATAATTCAAGGTAAAACAATCTTACAGGTAAATATCAGTGCATTTTGATAAATGTACAGCAGAATTACATAAGACAAGTTCCATCACCCTAAAAAGTTCCCTCAGGCCCTCCTACAGTCCCTTGTATCCTTCTGACCCCAGCAAATAATGATTTCCTTCTATTACTACAGTTTTGCCTTTTCTAAAATGTCATACAAATGGAACATACATTGTGTGTCTTTTCTATATGACTTCTCCCACTTTAGTATAAGATTTCTGACCTTCATGTTATTTTATATACCAGTTCATTCCTTCTTACTACTGAGTATTAGTCTATTGTATGACTATACTGCGTTTTGTTTATTTACCAAAGGGCATTTTGGTTCTTTCCAATACTATTTACTTTTAGGTCTGTGTGGAAACAGTTTTCTTTAGGTAAATACCTATGAGTAGTATTCTGGAGGGAGCTTGGTGACATGTATCACAGCACCTTGTAATCGCTGTACCTGGGAGCCTGAGGCAAGGAGATCATTAGTTCAAGGACAGCCTCAAGGATTTAGTGAGACCCTCAGCATCTTAGCTCAGTGGTTAAAAAAGCACTTGGGTTAAATCTTCAGTGAACACACACACATGCACACATGGATTCTGGGTCATATGATGATAAAGTGAATTTCAACTTTAAAAGAAATAGTCTTTTCAAAGTGGCTGTACTATTTTCACTCTGACCCAACAGTACTTAAGGATACCAATTGCTCCATGTCCTTAAAATATTTTAGTTTTGAGTTTTCTAGTAGATGTAAGACAGCATCCATTTCCTTTTAGCTTCCACTTGTATTTATCCTAATGACTAATGATGCTGAGAATCTTTCCAAGTAATTAATCACCCCCATGTATTTTTGGTGAGATTTCTGTTTGAATTCTTTGCTTCTTGCCCCTTTTAAATTAGGTTGTCATCTGATTGAATTGTAAGCATTCTTTGCATATTCATGATGTAGAAACCTCATTGAATGTGTTTTGAAAATGCTTCCTCAGTCTGGCTTGCCTATTCATTAAGTGTTTTTGAAGAGCAAGTTTTAATTTTGATAAAGACCAATTTATGATCTTTATTCTGTTTCCTTCCTTTCTATTGAATTATGAGATTTGTAGTTTTGTTATAATTATGTTTATCTCCACCTGTGACTTCCTAGCTGTTACTTTACCACTTCTGCCTTTTTAGTGATTGCTCTAGGGTTTACAATATATAACTTTATTCACAGTTCATCTTCAAATAATATACCACTCAACATAGTAAAATAACTTCACAACAGTTTAGTTCCATTTGACCCTTCCTGTTCTTAATGCTATTGTCATGTATTTTACTTCTACATTTGCTAAAACTCATAATATATTATCCAACCCCCTTCAAACAATGAAATATTTTAAAATAAGGAAAATGGTCCTACATAATTGCCCCACATATTTCTCACATGCACACACACACCCGTTTTTCTTTTTCTTTCTTTTTTTTTGGTACTGGGGATTGAACCAAGGAGTACTTTTCCCACTGAGCTACATCCCCATTCCCTCTTACTTTTTTAAGACAGGGTTTCACTAAGTTGCTGAAACTGTCCTCAAACTTGTGATCTTCTTGCCTAAGATGTTGGGATTACAGGTGTGCACCACCATGCCCAGCCATAATTGCCATTTTTCAGCGCTCTTGTTTGTGAGGATCATTTCCATGTGATATCCTTTTTCTTCTACTGAAGAACTTCATGTGCCTTTTAGAAATATAGTACAGGTCTGCTAGTAGTCAAGTTATGTATTTTGTTTGGTTATAAGTGTCAATTTTTTAAAATTTTTAAAAAATTTTTTGTTTTTTTATTTTTTGTTTTACTTCATTGTACACAAATGGAGTACAACTATCATTTTTCTGTTTGTACACAAAGTAGAATCATATAATTTGCCTATTCATACGTATACATAGGGTAAAGATGTTTGTCTCATTCTGTTATCTTTCCTTCCCCGCCCCCTCCCCACCCCTCATTTACCTCTATACAATCCATTCCTTCTCCATTCTTCCCGTGCCTCCCCCCACCCCCACTATGTGTCATCAGCCACTTATAAATCATTTCGCCTTTGGTTTTTCGATTTGTTTATTTCACTTAACATGATCTTCTGCAATTCCATCCATTTACCTGTAAATGTCATAATTTTATTATTCTTTATGGCTGAATTCCATTGTGTATATATATACCACAGTTTCTTTATCCATTCATCTATTGAAGGGCATGTAGGTTTGTTCCACAGTCTATCTATAGTGAATTGGACTGCTATAAACATTGATGTGGCTGCATCACTGTAATATGCTGATTTTGAGTCCTTTGGGTATAGGCCAAGGAGTGGGATAGCTGGGTCAAATGGTGGATCCATTCCAAGTTTTTTGAGGAATCTCCACACCGCTTTCCAGAGTGGCTGCACTAATTTGCAACTCCACCAGCAATGTATGAGTGTACCTTTTTCCCCACTTCCTCACCAACACCTTTTGTTGCTTGTATTCTTGATAATAGACATTATAATTGGGGTAAGATGGTATCTTAAGGTAGTTTTGATTTGCATTTCTCTTATTACTAGAGATGTTGAACATTTTTTCGTATATCCGTTGATTGCTTGTAGATCCTCTTCTGTGAAGTGTCTGCTCATTTCCTTAGCCCATTTATTGATTGGGTTATTTGTATTTTATTTTTGAGTTCTTTATATATTCTGGAGATTAGTGCTGTATCTGTTGTGTGTATGGCAAAGATTTTCTCCTACTCTGTAGGCTCTCTCTTCACATTGCTGATTGTTTCCTTTGCTGAGAAAAAGCTTTTTAGTTTGAATCTATCCCAATTATTGATTCCTGCTTTTATTTCTTGTGCTTTGGGAGTCATGTTAAGGAAGTCTGGCCCTAGGCCGATATAATGAAGATTTGGACCTACTTTTTCTTCTACTAGGTGCAGGGTCTCTGGTCTAATTCCTAGGTCCTTGATCCATTTTGAGTTGAGCTTTGTGCAAGGTGAGAGATAGGGGTTTAGTTTCAATTTGCTGCATATGGATTTCTAGTTTTCCCAGTACCATTTGTTGAAGAAGCTATCTTTTCTCCATTGTGTTTTTGGCTCCTTTGTCAAGTATGAGATACCTGTATTTATGTGGGTTTGTCTCCGTGTCCTCTATTCTGTACCATTAGTCTACCTGCCTATGTTGGTGCCAATACCATGCTGTTTTTATTACTATTGCTTTGTAGTATAGTTGAAGGTCTGGTATTGTGAAACCCCCTGCTTTGCTCTTCTTGCTAAGGATTGCTTTAGCTATTCTGGGTCTCTTATTCCTCCAAATGAATTTCATGATTGCTTGCTCTATTTCTATGAGGTCCATCATTGAGATTTTAATTGGAATTTCATTGAATTTGTATAGCACTTTTGGTAGTTTGACCATTTTGATAATATTAATTCTGCCTATCCAAGAGCATGGGAGATCTTTCCATCTTCTAAGATTTTCTTTAATTTCTTTCTTTAGTGTTCTGTAGTCCTCGTTGTAGAGGTCTTTCACCTCTTTTGTTAAATTGACTCCCAAGTTTTTTTTTTTTTTTTGAGGCTATTGTGAATGGGGTAGTTTTCCTAATTTCTCTTTCAGAGGATTCATCACTTATGAATAAGAATGCATTAGGTTTATGAGTGTTGATTTTGCCTTCATTCTTAAAAAAAACATTGAGGCTTAGAGAATTCTAGATTTCTCCCACCTCCAGTAATCAGTGCCTTTCAGTTGTTTTCTGGTTTGCATACTTTCAGCAGTCTGTTACTGTTCTTTTATTTCATCCTCTGTATGTTTTCTATTTGCCTTTTTAAAGAACTTACTGTTACACTCATTTTCAACAGTTTAATTATGGTGTGTTCTGGAACTGTTTTTGTTAGGTGTGTTCTGTTCTAGGTACATTGAGTTTCTTAGATCTGTGGAGCTGTGGTTTTCACCAGATTTAGAGAATTTTCAACTATCAGTTCTAGTAATTTTTGGCATCCCCCACACTCCTTGTGAGCTTCCAGTTTCATTTGTGTTATACTGTTACTGTTTCACAGGTCACTTGCTGACGCTCTGATTCTTTTTTTTTTTTAACTGTTTATTTCTTTTATAGATAGATAGATAGATAGATAGATAGATAGATAGATAGATAGATTTAGATATAGATAGATATATAGTTTTGTTTTGTTTTTTGGTTTGTTTATTTATACGCGGTGCTAAGGATAGAACCCAGTGTCTCACACATGCTAGGCAAGTGCTCTACCACTGAGCCACAACCCCAGCCCTTAACTATCCATTCTTTATGCTTCATTTTAAACAGTGTTCATTCTTATTTCTTCAAGTTCAGTGATCTCTCTTCTGCTTGTCTGCTGTTAACCCATCCAGCTTATTTTTCATTTCAGATACATTTTTTATTACTAGAAATTTGGGTTTTATTTTTTAATATATATTTTTCATTTTTCTTTTCATTATGTTTGTTTTCCTCTACTTTCTAGAGTATATTTATAATAGCTATTTTAATATCTTTGATTACTGATTTTTTCATCTGAGTAATTTCTGCTTCCATATTCTTGTCCTTCCTTTTCCTTTACTTTTGGTTGTAGGTTTTATTTTCTCACCTCATTTTATGCCTGGCAGTATTGGATTGACTGCAGGGCTTTATTAATTTTACATGCTTGGTGACTGGATTTTTTTTTGTATGCCTTTAAATAGTGTTGGCTATTTTTCTGACCACTAGTCAAATTACATGGAAATCAGTTAGATCCTTTCCATTTTTGGCATTTAAGCTTATTAGCATAGATCCAGAGCTGCCATTAACCTTAGAGCTAATATATCCTTGCTACTAAGATAGTAGTTTTCTGGGATTCTTTTTTGTTTTTGTTTTTGTTTTTTGATGGGAGCTACGGAGGTTTATACCACAAAAAGGGGAGAAATGATGATAGGAGAACTATTATTACTCATAAAAATTCTTGCCTTAGAATCTATTAGGACTGTACATGATTCAGAAATGGGACCATACCAAACAATGGCCAAAGAAAAATCATCCATTCTCTTTCCTTTTGTCTAGTCAGAAATATGTTATCAGCTGATTGTTGCTTGTCACCTCACATTTTTTTTAACCTTGTGTTCAGCATAGTCTACTTCCCCTTCCACATAAATTTGATACTCCTTTTTCACATACTGATATACCACCTCTCTAAAGCCTGCCCAGAACATTGATGTTCTGTGCCGGATTGTCTTTTGACTGATGTCGCCCATTTGTTGCTAGAGAAAATATTGTGACTGGATTTTTCCCTTCTGCTCTCTCACAACAGGGTCCTGGCTACCTCGCCCAAGTAACTAACTGCACATGATTTAGAGATATTTCAAGAACCATACTGCTGGCTGTATCAGACTTGTGTCTTACAAATTAATGAAGTACCTATAATACAGGTCTTCAAAACATGCCTTCTGTTTTATTTTCTTACAATCTAAACTTTCAACCTCTTGATACTTCCAGGCCCTCAAGAGCACTCAGCACCTGACTTGTCCCCTTCCTCCCTCACCTGACATAAGGGATTCTTCTTAATACCCTGCATAGAGGCAGTGTCCCTGGTGGAACGTGAGCTATTTCAATTGTCTGTCCTTCCCAATCTTAGGTGGTTCCCTCTCACAGATAGTTCTGCAGACCTCTGTAGAGCACTTGTGAGCTCCCCTCTCTCTACTCATATTCTTGTCCTCTTGACATCCCTACTGCCATCTGTGATCTGGCAACAGTAAGATGGTATACTCAGAAACAGCCAGGTTCATCTTGTTGGTTTCTCTTCTCTTTTGTGCTTCTTCCTGATGCCTCTTGTCTGAAAAATCTTATATTGGTTATAAATAACAAATAAATCATATAGTTGGTTACAAACAAGTAGTTTAAATAAAGCAGGAAGGTAAATCCAAGTTCCTGTTACTCCCTCTTAGTTGAGATCCTCCATTCTTAATTTAGCATAGATTTTCTTCCGGTTGTTGTATATTTTTCAGAAAGCCACCATTTGCTTATTGAAACATTATTCATAATAACAAAAGCATTTCTTTCACTGATTCCAGTTTAACGTGTCCAAAGCTATGCTTATGGTATTTCTTTCCAAATTTCTGTGGTTTCTCCTCCTGTTTCCCCCTAATACTCTTCATAACAGTAAAAGGCTCCACTCTTCACACACAAATGCTGGAAAGATCCTTAGCACGATAGCCATCCTTACATTGTTTCTCTTCCTCGATTTACACCTCATTTATCATCCAGAAGCGTTCTTTTGCCTTCAAGGTACATCTGGAATCCTTTCATATGTCTTTATTTTCATCACCTCCACTGTACTGCTAGCCCACTTCACCACATCTTTCCCCTGGACTGTTCCAGTGACCTCATAAAGGGTCTCCTTTATCCCTTGTTCCTTCTAGTTCATTCTTTGTGCAGTAAGTAGAAAGATTTTTAAAATTATTTTCTTAATCAAGGCAGCAAATGCTGAAGTAAAGTAAAAAGACATAATACAGAAACACTTTTCTGCCCATTTTCTAAGGATGAATTCTACATGGTAGAGTTTGGTTCCATGTGATTGTAGTATTAAGATTTCTGTCAGTTTATGTGCCATGGGACATTTTCATCTTCTAAAGGTCTCCTGAATTCCTTGCAGAATTCTCCCTTCACCTTCAGAGCTAGCAGCAACCAAGTAACTTCTCACTCATTAAATTTATCTGACCTCTCCTTCTGTTTCATCTCTCCTCTGCCTCACTCTTTTGCCTCCTTCTTCTTGGTTAGGACTGATGAGATTTGATTAGTAACCTTCATTCCATTCACAAAGTTTCTTCATAGCATTACTTAAATTATTGTTTGTAATGCTGTGAATCCCCGGACTCTTAAGGGGATATCACTAGAATTCTTCCTACCATGAAGGCATTTTTCAAATGACTGGTAATCATTGGCTGTCCCTACACTTAGGGATGGGGGCAATTTAAATACCTGATAGGAAGCTCTATGGTGAATGGAGTTTAGTTCATTACACTCTCTGCAGGGTATGTAGACATTGAGCAAGCTTTTTCAAATGTCAATATCTACAACATCTTGTCCCTTGGGGCTATTCAGGTCCTTCTCTAAAGGATTCTAAAGGTAGGTTAAATGAGTTTATTCCAGTAATGGAGCTGGAAAAGGGATACTGGGGCAAACTACATTTTTTCAACTACTGTGATTTGTTTTCAGTGCCTCATCTTGCTCGATGTTTGAAACAATGAATCAGAGCATTTTCCATTAATATTTCCTACTTTCATTTGTTCACATTGCTAAGTCATTTGTTGTTTTTTCATCTGGCTTCTGTCTCCCAAATTTTTTAGACTTTGCTTAACTGATGATTTTCTGCTCCTTTTCTTTTCTTTTTTTTTTTTTTTTAATCCTCTTAGGTTTATGCTTTATTTGTGTGTGTGAGAGAGAGAAAGACAATGACATATATATTTGGGAAAGAAATGAAAGTAAATTCACAGATTTAATATGTTTACTTAAACAGAAACTCAAGAAAGATTTTTTTTTAACTAAAATGTTTATTTTCCCTAAGAACTCTTTGTATCTCCCTTAGTTCTTCACCCTCATTGTTTTTGATATATATGATACTTCTGTAGTCCATCTGGACTAGATTAGATTTGTCATTTTGATAATATTACATTGTTTATGATAAACCTTAAATTTGATTGTTATATAGTATATCTGTTATGAAGAGGTTTTAGAACATTATATGTGTGGTACTTATAAATGCTAGTTTATCTTTATTATTGAGCTTTAAAACTTAGCACAAATAAGATAGTCTTATGTATTGATATGTCCATTTGAAATTTTCATGTCTCATAGTCCTCTAGGCATGTTTATCTTAGAATTATGTTATTCTCCCAGTCCCACTTGTGTCCATGTGATTTGGATTCCCAAATTCGCTAATTCCTTTTTATACAAGGCGTAGAGTAAATAAGTTCTAAATTCCTATATCAATGAAATAATTAGTATATTATGTGGATAATAACATTTACTTTATTTTTTGTTATTGTTATAATGAAATTGCAAACTATTTATTCACACTTAACATGCACACAGTGTTATCCAGTTCCAACAGGGGGTCTAGCTATCATTAGAAAATAGGATGTCATGCTGGTGTCATGGCATATACTTGTAATCCCAATAATTTGGGGCACTGAGACCGAAGGGTTGCAAGTTGGAAGCCAGCCTCAGCAATTTAGCAAGACCCTATCTTAAAAATGAAAAATAAAAAGGGCTGGGGATGTAGTTCCATAGTGGAGTGCCTGTGGATTCAATCCACAGTACCTGAGAGGAAGAGAGAGGGATGGGGGGGGGCAGGGAGAGGAGAGAAGAAGGCAAGTGAGGAAAGGAAAAAAGAAAATAAGTCATTCTTTACCCTCTTCTAAATTACTAGTTATCCCTTAAGAAGAAGTTGGAATTAGAATTAACCTATAGAAACTTTTATAAATAAACTGTTGCGGTGGTGCACACCTATAATCCCAGCAACTTGGGAGGCTGAGGCAGGAGGATCGTGAGTTCAAAGCCAGCCTCAGCAACTTAGCGAGGCCCTAAGCAACTCAGTGAGACCCTGTCTCTAAATAAAATACAAAATAGAGCTGGGGATGTGGCTCAGTGGCCGAGTGCCCCTGAGTTCAATCCCCAGTTCCAAAGAATAAATAAATAAATAAACTGCTGGAAGCCCCTGAGCTACTGAGACTATTTGGTATTCTTATGAATACTGAATTATGTATTTAGTACTTAAAATATTATTGTTTTTAATATTGAATGTATTCAATGTTATGTAAACATTGAGTGAATTTTTAATATCATTGTTTTTTCATATCATTTAAATAGAATGTATTTTTTAAAGAATGTGTTTTTAATATTGTTTTGAGTTCACATCCTGTTCTCATGGGCCCAACTAGTTAACTGCTTCATCTACTTATGACTAACCAAAAAGCTAGTTAACAATGATTATTAATGTTTGTTGTTGTTGTTACATTAATAGCTGATTTGTGAGCTGGACAGGAAATTACCTAGGAGCAAAAATCTCAATTATGAATGACGCAGTGCAGTGATGCTCACGCCCCAGGGAACATGCCAGAAACATTTGAGAAGACTTTTCAAATAACACAGGTTTGCTTTCCTTTCTCCCAGTGAGTTATGGTGGAAGCATGTCATATGTCTCAGGCATGATTCATTTAATATCCTTCAATACTTTTTAGATTTTCCGTCATGTACTAGTACACGATTTACTTAGAGGGATCGAATAGGAAGACAGAAAGATCACCACCACCACCACTTTGATCTCACTTATTATTGTACCGTAGATGACTGATTGCCAGAAACTTGGAGGTTTCTAATGCTTTCTTCCCTCCCGACATGGCAGGACTGACATTTGAAGTTGAGGGTATACTAAGAATTGAAAGTGGAATCATAAATCATTAGGTCTCTGAGCATGTTAAATCTCATTTCCCTTAAAAAGTAGTGTAGTCTACTAGAGAAGATGAAGGGTATAAGGGAGAGAAGGGAAGAAAAGAGAAGGTAATGTGGGGTTAGATAGGATCAAAGTATGTTTTTTGTGTGTGTGAATAGGCACAATGAAACCCATCATTCTGTATAATTAAAATGTACTAATAAAAGTAGTCAAGGAGTTGTAGGCTTAAAAAATACACTTGAAATATTTTCTGAATTTCTAAATGTACTGTATTTCTAAATTACTGTTGATGTATCAAACCCCCAAAATTACTTTTGTTCTTTTTAATAACAATATGGATCGCTCATGGTTCACCAATATTTATTGAAAAGATTTTCCTTTCCCTTTGAATTGCCTTGGCACCTTTGTCAAAAAGTGTATTGATTACCAGTTTCTAGGTCTGTTCCAGGGTCTTCTCTTCAATTCATTCATCTTCTTGTCTTATTTATCCAGTAATTGTACTGGCTTCATTGCTGTACTTTATGGTGTTTGAAATCACTTCCAATTATTTTCTTTTAAGGATTGCTTTGTTTCCTGTAGGATTGTTTTTATTTCCTTATGAATTTACAATCTGCTTGTCAATTTCTGGAAAAAAAAAAAAAACAAGTTTGGGATCCCACATTGACTTCTTAATAATGTTGATTTGGGATCCCACATTGACTTCTTAATAATGTTGAGTCTTATAATTCATGATCATGGTATTTATTGTGTAATGTAATATGTAAGAAATTGTTTGAGTCATCCGTAATTTCTTTTTCACTTTCATTTGACCATTGTGCTTCTTATCAGCCTCAAATGAAAATAGATGGTGGGGGACTCTCTTGTTTTGAACCCAGGACTTCATGTATGTGAGGCAAGTGCTTTGCCACTGAGTTACATCCCAAGCCCAGGAGCAGTGGAGGGCACTCTTGCAGCCATTCAATACAGGGCAGAAAACTTTAAATCAATTAAAATTTGAGATTTGCTAATGTAAGGAAAGTATCATTGTGTTTACCTCAGGTATCATGTGTGGGGGCTACTATGTAATATAAAACTTAATTTTTCTAGTTTTAGATAAAAAGTAAATCCATAAATAAGGGTTCTAATATTCTTTCTGCACCCTAATGGATTTTCTCTCCACTTTGTGATCATTACATTTATTAGATAGTACTGTATTAAGAGTGCTCTGCAGCCCCACTTAGCAGCCCAACCCTGATAATGCATCCATCCGGTCTGTCTGGGCAAAACTCTAGTCAACAGTACTTCTCATTCTGTCCTTCCTTATACTGCTGAGAAAGGAAGCTTAGAACTGTTTGAACCAGCTTCAGTTTTAGGCCACTCAAGCTGGTAGCTCAGTGAACAACACAAAAAGATGACGGGTTTAACAGGTCCCAGCCCTTGCACTCTGTAAGGGTTACATAGCCCAGGAAGAAATGGAAAGGATAGTCAAGCATAGGCAGTGATTATCCTTGTTGACAGATTGGACCACCTCAGGAAGACAGTTCTTTGATTTATCATTAAGCCTGTAACCCCAGCAACTCCAGAGGCTGAACAGGAGGATCACAAGATTGAGGTCAGTCTCAACAACTTAGTGAAGTCCTAAGTAACTTACTCCCTCTAAAAATTAAAAGGAGATGTAGCTCAGTGGTAAAGTACCCCTGGGTTCAATCCCAAATACAGAACACAACACAAAACAAAACACCGTTTTCCTTCTTTGTTGTTGTTGTTTTAATGTTCATGCTGTGCTGATTGATTCACAGTTATATATAGATACAGATATCTCTGTTTTTCTTTTCTTTCTCTCCTTCTCCAATAGCTAAATTCTAATTTTTTTCTCTCTGCTTTCTTTTTTTTCCTCCTTTATAGCCATCACTTCTACATCTCTTCTGTTTTCTCCCTATTAACATATTAAACATTCTAAATTTTATTTTACCTTCCTAACACATTATATTGTCTCTTAATGAAATGTATTTTTACTGTCTTTTAGAGCTAACTGGCTTATATAATTCCTGCCCCCACCATTTATGTTGTTGCAGTTACTGTGGATGGTATCCTTGAAACCTGCTGTTTATTTTAATCCCAAATCCACCGCTATTTATTGTTTTTGCTATTGACAGTTGATGACACATCATTCCCATTTGTGTGGTAGTTAGTGTAGGAGATGTCATATTAGGCACAGGTATTTATTTTAATGCTGTATATTGTTTGCTTCTATTATTATTGTTTATTTCCTGCTTTTCTATGAGATGCTGGGAAACTACTGGGGCATTGGGAATTCACAAAGTAGAGACTACTGCTGAGCTAAACCTAGCCAAGGGACAGTGCATCTTGCTCTATACACAAACTAACCATGCTCAAACTTCAAAAATAGTTTAATAGAATAGAAGAGACAAACCCCAAACTAGGACCAGATTGCCCCAAGTAAGAATAACTACAGCTGGAGCTGGGATTAAGGGAGGGCGGGTCAGGTCCTACTTAGAAACATCCACTCCTACAGCAAAAGCAGAATTAACACAAAGGCTGTGGACACTACACTTATGAAGGTGTCTCAATCTTGATTACTCCTGTACCTCTTCAGAATGTACAGAGGTATCATGAACAACAATCACGGGAATTTACCCCCACATACTCTGTTGTATACAAAATAGTTGCCAGATCTATAAGAAGGTTCTCACTCTTGCGACTTACAGGGAAAGTGGAATCCTCAAGCTTATACACTATCAAAATACACTGATTATCTCCAGAGAAATAGCAGGGAAACCATACTATAAAACCGACTTGGAGATGTACTGAAAAATTCTCAACAACCTTATGTCCCAGAAGACTTTGGCAGGTAAAGACTGTGCCCTAAAAAGATTCACACGTAAGAGTGTAAGAGAAATCCATCCCAACAGATGCATAAAATCCAACACAGGAATGCAGTAAATGTGAAAAAACAAGGTAACATGACACCTCCTGAAGTACGTAATTCCCCAGCAACTGACTACAAAGATATTGAAGTGGATGAAATACCAAACACAAAATTCAAAAGAAGAACCAGGCATGGTGGTGCACACTTATACTTCCAGCAGCTTGGGAGGCTGAGACAGGAGGATCTCAAGTTTCAAAACCAGCCTCAGCAAAAGCAAGGCACTAAGCAATTCAGTGAGACTCTGTCTCTAAATAAAATACAAAATAGGATTGGGGATGGGTCTCAGTGGTCAAATACCCCTGAGTTCAATCCCTGTTACCAAAAATAAACTCAAAATAATATAAAAATGAGCAACAAATTTCAAGAGAACACAGAAAAACAGTTGAATAAATAAAGGAAGTCACAGCAGGATATGAATGAGAAATTCAGCAAGAAAAGAGAGATTAAGAAAGAAACCAAACAAATATTTGAAATGAAAGACAAGAAATCAAATGTCCAGTTGAAAATCTCTAATAGAGTAGACCATGCTGATGGAATCTCAGAGCTGAAAGACAAAGTGGCCGATTATGATCATTCAGGCAATATTCCAAAGAGAGAAAATAAGTAACCATGATTAGAATACTGAAGCAGGAGGATGGCAAGTGTAAAGCTAGTCTCAGCAACAGCAAGGTGCTAATAAGCAATTCTGTGAGACACTGTCTCTAAATAAAATACAAAATAGGGCTGGCGATTTGGCTCAGTGGTCACATACCCCTGAGTTCAATCCCTGGCACCGCCCCCCACAAAAAAAATCTGGGCCAATATTAAAAGACCATATTTAAGAATCCTTGGAATAGAAGAGAGTTATGAGATGCAGGCTAATAATGTGGATGTCATGTTAAGGAAGATAATAAAAGTTTCCAAATTTTGAGAATGAGATGCACATTCACATACAAAAGGCATTCAGAACCCCAAATAGACAAGCTCAAAAGAGAACTTCCCCATGGCACATTATAATTAAAATACCTAATATCCAGAACAAAGACAATTTGAAAAGTCTCACGAAAAAAACATCAGGACACATTTAGACGTAAGCCAATCAGAATTACTTCTGACTTCTCATCACAAACTCTAAAGTCCAGAAGGACTTGGAATGATGTGTTCCCAGCCTGACAATCAAGATTGATATATTCAAGCAAAGTTGTCCTGTAGAATCAAAAGAGGAAAACCGTCCTAGGTTAAGAAAAAAAAAATAAGAGTGCATGTCTTTCAAGCCAGCACTATAGAAAATACTTAAAGAAATACTACACAGAGAAGAGCTATAAAACAAACCCCAGACCTGGCATATGGACAAATATCATTTGAATAGTAGCTAAGCAAATGAGAAACAGGACCCAATTAAACATCAGAAATAAATCAACATGACAGGAATTAACAAACGTCTCTCTATAATGACACTGAATGTAAGTAGTCTGAACTCTACAATTAAAAGGTAGACTGCCAGAATGGATTAAAAAATAAGACCCAACTATATATTGTTTGCAAGACACTTGCCTTACAGGCAAAGACAGCCACTGACTGAAAGTGAAAGGATGGAAATGGAGCCTGAAAAATAAGCAGAAATAGCTACTCTCATATCCCACAAAAGCCAACTTCAAGCCAAAATTAATCAGAAGAGTCAGGGTCACTTCATACTGGTAAAGGGAACAATCCAACAAGAAGATAAAACAATAGTAAGTCTGCCCCAAATGTTGTTGCACCTAATTACAGAAAACACACTACTTGACTTGAAAGACTCAGATGTATCCCAGTACAGTAATACTGGTTGATTTCAACATACCTCTCTCACCAGTGGATAGGTCATGGAGACATACTCAGTAAAGATTCTTCAAACCTAAAAAATATTATAAGTCAAATGGATTTAATAGACAAGTCAAATTATAGATGATGTGATTCTCTACTTAGAAGATCTAGCAGAAGACTGCTAGAGCTAATAAATAAATTTAACAATGTAGCAAGTTACAAAATCAACATGCAAAAATCAATATTTCATTCACAATAGCCAAAAACAAACAAACAAAAACTCTAGAAGTAAATCTCACCAAGGAGGTGAAAGATTACTGTAGTGAAAACCATAGAACACTGAAGAAAATTGAAAAGGACACAGAAAATGGAAGGACTTTACATGTTCATGGATAGTCAAAATTCATTGTTAAAATGACCATTGCTAAAATGGTCATTGTTAAAATGACCAAAACAGATTCAGTGCAGTCCTCAACAAAATACCAATAACACAGAACTAGAAAAAGTGTTAGAAAGAATAAAAGATCCAGAATAGCCAAAGCAAATTCTAAGCCAAAAAAGCAATGCTGGAAGCATCATAATACCTGACTTCGTATTATACTACAGAGCTGTTGTAACAAAAACTGCATGGTAATTAAAACATACAGATAGATCAGTGATACAGAATAGAAGACAGATTCAAACCTACATGAATATAGTCATTTGATCTTTGAAAAAGGTAGTAAAAACATGTTGAAGAAAAGACAGCCTTTTTTAACAAATAGTGCTGGAAAAACCGGTTATCCTTATGTAGAAGAATGAGACTGGATCCTTCTCTCTCACCCTGCACAAAGGTCAACTCAAAATGGATCAAAAACATAGGAATCAGACCAGAAATTGCAACTCCTAGAAGAAAACAGGAGCATGTAGGCACAGGCAATGACTTTCTCAGTATGACTCCTATAGCTCAGGAAGTAATACTATGAATTGATAAATGGGATGACATCAAATTAAAAATCTTCTGGAAAGCAAAGGAGATAAGAATACGAAGAGAGAACCTACAGAATGAGAAAAAATCTTTGCTAGCTATTCTTCTGACAGAGGATTAATATCCAGAATATATAAAGAACTAAAAAAAATCAAAACCAAAAAAACCCCAAATAGCCCAATTAGTAAATGGGAAAATAAACTAAACACTTTTTAAAAGAAGAAATACAAATATATGAAAAAATATTGACCAACAAATATATGAAATAATGTTCAACATCATTAGCAATTACGGAAATGTAAATCAGAACTATACTGAGATTTCATTTCCCTCCAATTAGAATGGCAGCCATTAAGAATACAAACAATAATAAATGCTGGAGAGGATGTGGGGGAAAAGCAACACTTAAAAGAAGAATGAAATTATGTCTTTTTCAGGAAAATCAGAACATTAAGTCAAACTCAAAAGGCCAAGGGTTGTATTTTTTCCCATATGTAGTGGCTCGAGAAGAACAAGGAAAAGAAAGGTAATGGGAGTCTTACAAACATTGGAGGGAAATCAGTTGAGGATAGGGACCATTGAGAGGGGACAAGAGAAGAAAAGGGAAATACTGGGGAGTGATATTGGCCAAATTATATTGTCTTATTGTATACATGTACAAATATGTAACAATGGATTCCATCATTATTAATATTTACAAGGTACCAATAAAAAATGTGGGGGAAAAGAAAAAAAAAATCAGCCTTTACTAAAAGAGAAAAGAGTGCATTGGTAGATTTTGCTAGGGCAGGTGATTGATACAAATCAAACCCAGGGCCTCAAGCATGCTAAGCAAATGCTTCATCACTGTAGTGTTTTTGTTTGTTTGTTTGTTTTGTTTTTTACAAGTGCCATACTATACATCACTCAGTCTTTTATTTGTTGTCAATGTCTGGCCAAATTCAAATACACACAGAGAGAAAAAAAATCACAAATTCCCTCCTTGAAATAGATTAAATAGATTTACCAAGTATAAAGTCCTTAAATTATTTCACTAAAATAATTTATTTTCTTATCTTAACAGATATAAGACACCCTGAAGAACTTTCTCTCTTGAAAAAACCCAGAGATCCAACAAAGAAAAAAAAGAAAAAGCTAGATGACCAGTCTGAAGATGAGGCACTTGAATTAGAGGGGCCTCTTATCACTCCTGGATCAGGTGAGACTAACTAAACTAGGGGCTGAAGGGAAGAACCCTGGACTGTGTGTTTTGATAGAGGGCAAATGGATTGTATACGTCAAGAGAGTACTCAAATTCAGAAAAACAAAAAAGCCTCTTTCAACATCTTTCCCCAGTCATGAATCACCTTCAGTGTCATTTAGTTTCTGTCATGTGTAAATCATCATGTCAGATGTTAATGTTGAATCAATATGCAGGAAACCTGATTCTCTCTTGCTCAGAGTGAAAAAGAGATAGTTCCTGGAAGTTTTTTCCAGAGTATGAAAACCTCCACTATTTATTCATACATTGTTACCTAAAACTTAAATAACTTTCCCTATGCTTTGTATACTCTAGTCCCTTTACCTCCCTACATTTTTGCCCTTAAATTTCACTCCTTGGAGAAACTTCTTTAAATTCCCACATTTTACTTCCCCAATGTGAATTAGGTGTCCTTCTGTCATAAGTCACCACTTTTTCTGCATTTTATATTGTACTGTGTTGTCTTCTAGTATTTGTGAATTCCCTTCACTGAGAGATACAAACTCACCTTTTTATTACCAGAACCTAACTCAGTACATGGTGTACACGAGGTATATTGGTAATTGGGTAGCTGGATGACTAATTAGTAGATAATAGTTCCATAATCCTAGGCATATGTATGGTCTGAACATTACAGAATCCCACATTTCCATTGGCCACTTGTTTATAAATCCACTACTTAGGATAAGTCCCTCCAGCAAATATCTAAGTTTACTTCATTCCTGGCTCTTAAAATTTTGGGATGATGGTGGTGGTGATAGTAGACACTGATTACTGACCTGTTCCCACAACTATATAATGTGCTTTATCTGTGAAAACTCATTTTAATTCTCACTACAACCCTTTGAAGTAGATTAAGGATGAAGAAATCATAGCACCATATGATTAGGAACATCTAGGGTCATAGACCTTGTAACTTTTCTGTTATTACTTATGTTCTAATTGTATTTGAGAAATAAGATCATGCTTATTTATAGGTTAGTTGAAAATACAATTTCTGTATTTAAGGAGATAATACATCAGTGCTAAATAAACATTGTAGAAGATAATGTTTTCTAAATTCGATAAACAAAATCATTAATCCCAGATAAAGTATATTCCTTGTTATGGTTTGGGGAATTAAGTTTACTAATTAAGCTTTAAGGTCCAGTGGCTAGAATTTTGGTAAAAGGGCATTCCAAACAAATGATAAAACTGACAAAGAACATCCTTGGAAAAGAAAAATGTGTGGGCATGATTATTGTGCAATATATGTATATATGGAAATGTCACAGTGAAATGCATTAATTTGTATGATTAATATATGTTAATAAAAAAGTACAAGGCATGAATAAATCCATTGAGCAGATTCATGTAAGAGAGATCTCTGAGGTACTTCAAGATCACATTGGAGAATGTTTAATGGCAGGTTAATGAATTCAGACTAGTGTATTATAGAAAGATTTCTGAACATGTTACAGAAAGAAATTAGTATTTTTGAAAAATTATCAAATTTACTTCCATTCAGTAATTTTTGAGGAGAAAATGGGGAGAAAAGAATTTTGAAAAGAGGTAGCAGCCCACATATTGATGAAGTAAAAAGAGAATTTATCATGATATAAGAAATATATTTTTGTCTTCCTTCAGTGTTTGTAGCAGAGCTCCTAAAACTTTTGCAATAAAAGCCATAAAGGAGCATCTTTTGTGTTCATAACAAACCTTATTCGAGCGGAATTGTTAATGAGATAACAAACAAAATGATGAGGTACAAACAAAAAATGAGGTGATCCCTAACCCTCATCCCTCCCACTTCCTGTGAAGAAGAGAGGCTGTGAGTGAATCACTGAACTAGCTCATTCTCTGTTACTAAAACAAAATTCCTAAGACTGGGTAACTCATAATGGAGGTTTATTTAGCTTGCAGTGTGGAGGTTCAAAAGCATGGTGCCAACATTAGGTTGGCTCTGGTGAAGACCTCTTGGCATCACAATGGCAGGAATATGTGCAAGAGGGAGCATTTTAGCTTTTTCAGTGTTATGACCAAAAGACCTGACAAGAATAATTGCAGAGTAGGGAACATTTATTTGGGGCTTATGATATAAGAGGTCTCAGTCCATAGAGGGCAGACTCCATTGTTCTTTGCCTGAGATGAAGCAGAACATCATGGCAGAAGAGTATGGTGGAGGAAAGCAGCTAGTGGTGGAGTACCCAGAAACAGACAGAACTTTTACTCCCAGGGACAAAATACAAATGCCAAAGGCACACCCCCAGTGACCTATATCCTCCAGCTGCACCCTGCCTGCCTGCAGTTACCACCCAGTTAATACATTCAAATGGATTAATGCACCAATTAGGTTAAGGCTCTCATAACCCAATCATTTCACTTCTGAACCTTCTTGCATTTCTCACACATGAGCTTTTGGGGAACACACCATAACGTGTGTGTTCATGTCAACACAGAAAGCCAGAGCACATGTCAACACAGAAAGCCAGAGCACAATTCAATGGTTAGGCTTTCTCTTTTTTATAACAACCCTCTTAGAAGAACTAAATCAGAGTCCCATGAGAACGATCTCATTTTTTCCTGAAAATAGTACCCACCCCGCCCCCCAGTGACCTAAACATCTCCCATGAGGCCTTGCCTCTTAATGATCAGACGACCTAATATTGGCACACTAGGGATTAAACTTCCAGCACTTGGATCTTTGGGAGACAAACCACATCCAGACCTCATTAATTACTTTAAGCAGTTGTGCTTCAAATATATAGTTAAGCCTCCATAAAAACCCCAAAAGGTGGGATTTGGAGAGCTTCCAGGTTGGTGAACATGTGTAGATGCTTCAAGAGTGGTGTCCCTAGAGAGGACATGAGAGCTCCTGAGTACTTCCCATATAATTTGCCTTGTGCATCTCTTTTTTTTGGCCATTCCTGAGTTGTATGCTTTTATAATAAACTGGTAATCTACTGAGTGAACTGTTTTCCTGAGTTCTCAGATCCATTCTAGTAAATCATGAAACCCAGGGTGAGAATGTGGGTACATCTAACGTACAACCATTGACCAAAAGCACACAGGTGACAATATGAACTTGCAGCTGGCCTCTGAAGTGGGGGACAACGTTTACAAATACATTGAAAGCTCTCCTTTGCACCCCTGCCAGGCAAAGGGATAGTTTTGGGTCAGCTGTTTTTGGTTGTTTTTTTTTTTCCCCCTACATTCAGTTAAAGGAAAAAATAAGTTAAAATCTTAAACAGTTTATCTTGAAAGCATAAATATGTATTCCTTTGTCAGCTTTTTTAATGTGGGGCTACAGACCACCTTAGTATGGGTCTGCTGGTTGGAATTTTGAATTTTTTTTTATTATAAACTATGTCCCATGTCTATAATGTGTTTTGGGATTTCTAGTTTAGGTGTCTTGAACACTGAGTGAAAATTTAAAGTCTACAAAACAAGAGCATAAAGTCTAGATTTTTATCATATCTTCTGTCCTAGTCTTTTGTAATTGCTGGTCATCACCTAACTTAGCAAGTTGTTTTAATCAACTCTTCTTTGTGAGGTTCCCAGGACAGTTCACTGTAGTTATTATAGGCTCTGCACGTCTTTGTTTTTGCTTGTTTTCTTGTTTCCCCGCTTTACTTGAATTCTATAACAAGTAAAACTAGCATAAATAATTTGGTGGGTTTAGAGAGTCATTTACCAGTTGCAGATTTCAAAATATTGTGGTTTTTATAAGGCTGAGAGTGGGATTGAGGCAAATTGGTAAACAAGTGAGTCAGTTAAGTGGTTAAAAGAGCTCCAGCTGTACTTCATTTGCTCAGACAGTGGTGTACATTATAGCTGTTTAAGAGAAAATGCAAGCATAATTTTGATTGTATCCAATTTTACTTCATACATTGTCTTTAGGAGATAACCAGCCTCTGCTTTAGAACTAACTTGCACTCTTGTAGTTCCATCTTGGTGCTGTTCCTAAACTGCCCAATTTCTGGCTACCCAAGAGTAGCACCCTCCTCAATCCTTGTCCTGCCCAATCTTGAGCTTTCTTTTCTTCCCACCACTATAGTTCCCTTTTCACCCAGACTGCAGCTGCTATTGATTGCTGGTCCTTGTACCATTCCTCAGTTCTTCTCTCTCAGAGGCTTGACCTTTGGACAGCTTTGAGTGCCCTTAGGGACACTTCTGGACTGTTTATGTGCAAGGGATCCTTTTCAGAGAGAAAAACCAGTGTTTTTCTTAAATGCTATTATTATCAACCACATTTTATTGAGCAACTTCTGGTCCCAAATACTACATGTAATATATTTAATTTTTACATCAATTCTGAAAGATAAGTACCAGTAGAAGAGAAATTCAGAGTGATTAAGTCACTTGCCTTAATTTGGATGTTATGAAACTATTCTGATTGCCATCACACATGTAGAGCACAGTGTAAAGATTTCTTAGGAAATTTAAATTTTAAATTCTTTTTTCTCTAAGGTCAACAACTCTACAAAAATTAAGCAAAAGCTAGGTGGCCACTGACAAATTTGCTATTAGTAAGGGTCTGCATACTCACAAAGAGCAAGAGGGGGAAAGAAGAGGGTACAGCATGTGGCATGGTCAGAGCTCTGGCTTTGGGGCAAGGCTCATCGAACACCCAGTAAAGCAGTGTGTCAGTGGCCAGAAGCCACACCTGCCTTTCACTTAATTTTTAATTCCTTAAGAAATCTTTACACTGTACTCTACATGTGTGGCAGTCAGAATAGTTTCACATCATCCAAATTAGAACTGACAACACTGAAAGGTCTTTGTAAGTTTTAAAGGGTTAGAAGTTAGGAAGCAGGGGGAATTTTGCTGCCCAGAAACCACAGTGCATAGAAATTCTGAGACTATGCTGATCTGGTAAACAGGAAATCTTGAAATTTTTAGATTATCCAAAATGGTTAGAAGTAGACTCTTAAGTATTAAAAATGTAAAAAAAAAAAAAAAAACTGCTTGTTTGAAAAGTGGACCTGGCCAAAGACTGAGAGCTGTGGGTAAGAGAGCACAAAACGGGCAACATTGGCCCCGTGGACATGGAGATCTAGACATGCCTGTGCAGCCCTGGGAGGTCCTGCCCAGGAGAGGGTCTGGGTGTCAAATGGAGAAGAGATGGTGACTCCTGCTGGATGAAGCTGCCCTCCCACCCGCTGTCCTGTCCACTGAGGAGAGAGGAGAGAGCTTGCGATTCCAGAATAGTGATCTAGATGGCCCAGCTGGGGGATCCCAAATATTCCCAGGCCAAGAAGACAGCCTGCAACTGAAGCCTCCCCAAACTCCATGCCATGCTTGTTGCTCTGAGAACAAACTGAAGCTGAAACTTTGTGGTCCCTGCTGAGTTCCGTAGGGGTGGCCATCACACACTGTTCCCTTGGATGCACTAAGCCCCAACCTCCAGCTGGTCCCTTTATCTCTGGGGCTTTGGAAGATCAGGGGAAGGCTATCTCTGTCTCTAAGCGAATGTCAGGATCAGAATCATGGATAGAAGGTGCCACCAGCTCAGCCTGCACCTAGAATCCTTTACAGCCCTCTCCCTATTTTTCTCATTGCATTCTGGGAACCCAGACCTAGCTTTTCTTGGCCACTTTTCATCCCCAGGAGTCTTGGGAAGGCCCGTTTTTTATCTTACCAGACCAACTGTGCCTAGAGAAGTCAGGATGGAACTACCTCATTTCTGCAAATTAGCCCCAAGTCAGAGCATTGAATCATGATTCCTGTCAGACCAGGAAAAAAAAAAAAATTCTGAGTTTGTATTTTATAGGCCAAAGATGTTAAGATACTAGCAGAGGGGCTGGGGTTGTGGCTCAGTGGTAATGTGCCCAGCCTAACACATGTGAGGCATTGGGTTCCATCCTTAGGACCACATAAAAACAAATAAATAAGAAAGAGGCATTGTGTATGTCTACAACTAAAAAAATTTCTTAAAAAAATACTAGCAGAATTGGAAGTATTGGACAATTTTCTAATAGTTTATTTTTACTGTTTTTTTTTTTTTTCCCTGTTCCCTTCAACTGCAGTGATAATGACAAAAATGTAGGAAAGCTGGTTAGTGTAACTTAAACTACTGGGTAATAGCAACTAACTAACATCAGTCCTTTCACTGAATTATTATGCTGTATGACCTTGATTAAACCATAATAATTTGGACTGAACAGCCTACTCATATTTCTCCTTTTAGAAATTACATCTAATATGAATCCATATTTTAAAGATACTTTGGTTTGTTAGGAAAATGGGCTAAAAACAATATCACAAATAAGCTCGTAGCTTATTTTTCCTCTTGGTTGTCTCTGATTTATAATGGTTGAAGAGTAGGCATATGTTGCTGATATTAATAAGATACATTTGTTAAGAATGTATATGCTAGGAGAAAATCTACTCAGATAGAATTAAATAAGTTTAAAATGCTGGTCCCCGCTTCCCCCCCCCCACACACACACACACTGGCAAGTTATACACATACTCAATATATTGTAACAATTATTTAATATACTTGTTATCTTTCACTTGATTTTCAAACTTCTACAGTTTTGGTGACAACTCCATTTTATTTCTGAGGAAAGACTCCTTCCAGGGTTAATTTGCCCAGGTCACAAAGTTAATAAGGAGCAGAGCTAGAAAGCACATTCAGGTCTATCTGGCCCCAGTGCTAATGTTTCTATAATCATTATGGAACATCATCTCTCCAATTATAACATTTAAGTATTTTCTGAATTCTAATATAGGTATTTTTGCTAAAATATTAGTATGTAAATTATATCTCAAGCTTATTTTAAGAAATTTTAAGTGGTAAAAGATTGAGTGAATTAATTTTCAGATTTTGACAGATTCATATATAGAATTATGATGAATATCTGAGTTACCTTGCTTTACATGGCTATACTTAGGTGGCATGCTCTTATAACCATGTAGGTATCTGATCTGTGAAGAGGGAAGCAATTAACTATTCCAAATTTTGTTGATCTCTATCAAAGCAGAGAAGTCTCAAGTCCTTAAAATTGACTTCAACATTTTCTATTCAGAAAATCTTAATACTTCATTTGTAAATTTGTTGAAACTAGTTTAACTGTTCACTGAGAACATGAATATAAAATTGCTTTCCTAGCAGGGGATGGTGGCAGCTCAGGGGCTGAGGCAGGAAGATTGTTGAGTTCAAAGCCAGCCTCAGCAACTTAGTGAGACCCTAAGCAACTCAGCAAGACCCTGTCTCTAAATAAAAATTTTAAAAGGGGTCAGGGATATGGCTTAGTGGTTAAGTGCCCCTAGGTTCAATACCCAGTACCAAAAAAAAAAAAAAAAATTCCTGATTTATGTGGACATTTCACTGTATACTTAACTAAAGCACAATTTTAATTCTTTTGAATTGTACAAGAAGTTTAGTTTTACTTAGGTTGTATCTTCTAAGGTTCCTTATTCTTACATCCACTTGAAATGTCTACTTCAATTCATGATTCCCAGTTAGGAAAAAAAAAAACTTTTTTCTTTTCATGCTTTTGTTTCTGTCCTCTACCGTTGTCTTTCCTTTACCTTCTCAATTCCTTTCTTTCCTTTCCTATAGGCACTGATGTTCTTTACATTGGCCCTCTGAAAGGTGAGCCTTACCACAATTAAACACAAAAAGTGTTGGTCTGTCTGCTTTAGCTGTTCAGCTTTTCAGCTGTCCTTATTTTCTAATTCCTTCAAACTGACTTTTCCCCCAAAGTTCCTGACAATTTAATTATATTTTTATGGCTTTGTTTTTATGCTTTCTAATGTTATGCAAGTGGAATTGGGTTCACATGTTTTTGAGAAAGGTAAAATAATGTGCTAAGCTTTCCTTCCAGATTGAAGCTTGTGTTTCACAGTGTGCTCTATATTGTAGTTATATGTTGTTATTGAGGACTTGAGATACTGCAGTCCGTACTTAACTACCTCTTTTTCATGTTATCAGGGAGTATATATTCAAGCCCAGGACTTTATAGTAAAACCATGACCCCCACCTATGATGCTCATGATGGAAGCCCCTTGTCACCAACTTCTGCTTGGTTTGGTGACAGTGCTCTGTCAGAAGGCAATCCTGGTATACTTGCTGTCAGTCAACCAATCACATCACCAGAAATCTTGGCAAAAATGTTCAAGCCTCAAGCCCTTCTTGATAAAGCAAAAATCAACCAAGGGTAAGTTTTAAGATATAAATACAGTGAAGAATTTTTCTTTTTTTTTTAATTTAAAAAAAATGTTTTTCCTATATGTGTATAGGGTAATATTGTCTGTCACTCCCCAGTTGAAGAATTTCTTTCTCCACTTAGAGGTAGAAATATTTTAATTGTTCTCCTTTGTTCCGCTGTTCTTACTGCTCAGGTGGCTTGATTCCTCAAGATCTCTTATGGAACAAGATGTGAAGGAAAATGAGGCGTTGCTGCTTCGATTCAAGTATTACAGCTTTTTTGATTTGAATCCAAAGGTACCAAGGGCTTAAAGGGATCTTTTTTTTTTTTTTTTTTTTTTCCTGTTCTTTTGGATGTTGTTTTTTTGAAAGTTGGTGGAGAAAGGAATTTTTTGTTTGTAGTAAGTTTTAAATAATATTAAACCCAGACCTTTATGCAAAGGCATTTGTATTTTAAATACGTCTATTCTTTTAGTAGGTTGAAACCATAATTAACCTTTTTTGTTAAGATAATTAAATTTTTGGTTGATTTGTGTTTAAAATGTACTAGTTTTTGGTACTACAGAATGATTAAGTTATGTGGTTCTTTTGTTTGTTTTTTTTTTGGGGGGGTACCATGGATTGACTTCAGGGCTGCCCTACCACTGTGCTACACCCCCATCCCTTTTTATTGTTTATTTTGAGACAGGATTTCAACAAATTACCAAGGCTGGCCTTGAATTTGTGATCCTCTTGCCTCAGCTCCTCAGTAGCTGGGATTACAGGTGTGTACTACCACACCCAGCTTGGTGTTTTTTGGTTTATTTTTTATTTTTTATTTTTTATTTTTTGGTTTTGGTTTTGGTTTTGGTTTTTTGTTTTCTTTAATTTAACACCTTTCTTCAGGTATACTGTAAGGAGGGCTGGGGATGTGATGCAGTGGTGGAGTGATTCCCTGGCCTTGGGTTTGATCTATGGCACCACAAATAAATACACATACATAGAAAGGGAAAGAAGAGTTTTCATAAGATTGCCTTTCTGTTACTTTTAGTTTGCTAATTATATGCTAGAAGATCTTCCAAAAAAAAGCTCATTTTTATGTGGTGTACATTTTTAAGTCTACATTTCTTCCTAATAATTAGCCAAACAATGTTACATGTTTCTCTGTTATTGGTAGGATCTGTGCTACTGTAGTGCTTTGCATTTCTGGTAAAACTTAGCTTTGTTATGAAAATATAGAAAACATCCCCCACAGAGATTTGGCTCCTTTGCTACTGAAACATCCTGGGAGAAGCCTCTTGACTACCATAGATTGCAGTCTACCTTTGGTCTCAATTTATGAATATACTCATTTTTTTATTATGTGCTTTATACAACAACAAAATGTATATAATAGAACTACAAAAAATATTTTTAATCTGTTTTCAGCCCGTACTGTATCTACTTTTAGTAAAACCAAAGTTATTTAGGAATAGTTTCATTGGGAAGGTATATTTTGTTAATATTTTAAGATAGCATTGTTAAGATGTTACTGTTGACTTTTTTTGTTTATAGTTTTGGTGGGACGGTAGCCAGGGATTGAACCCAGGGGCACTTAACCACTAAGCTACATCACTAGCCGCCCCCCACCACCACCTTTTTTTTTTTTTTCTTTTTTTTTTTGAGGCAGGGTCTCCCTAAGTTGTTCAGGGCCTCACTGAATTGCTGAGGCTAGCTTTGAATTTGTGGTCCTCCTGCCTCAGCCTCCTGAGCCACTGGGATTACAGGTGTAACTGCTGCTCCTGGCTATTGTTTTTTATTAACATAATTAAATGAATAATTGAGTAACTTTTTTTTTTTTTTTTTTTTTTGGAACCAGGGATTGAACTCAGGGACACTCGGCCACTGACCCACATCCCCAGCCCTATTTTGTATTTTATTTAGAGACAGGGTCTCACTGAGTTGCTTAGAGCCTCGCTAAATTACTGAGGCTGGCTTTGAACTCGCGATCCTCCTGCCTCAGCCTCCCAAGTCGCTTGGATTATAGGCGTGCGCCACCACGCCCGGCTGAGTAACTTTTAAGAAAATATATTTTCTACAAATGTGTATGTACCATCTGTTTTGAATACTTAAAATAACTGTTGCTTCCAAGAACCTGTCACTTTTTCTTGATATGCTTCTCCACATTGAACAAGATATTTCCCCAAATAGCTAATTGGCTCTGATTGTATTTTATTTTGGCAAGTTGCAATAATTATAATGAAAAGTAATCTGTAGTTCTACCTTACTTTTTCATACCTTCAAGTCCTCAATCTAGATTTTTTCCATTAAAGTTATATGTAGTAGTTGTTTTCCCTGGAAAATAACACGAATCTGTTTCTTCCAGTCCCAAAACTATTTTTAATGCTGAATAATTATCTTATGTCATGTTTTAATGTCACTTTTGAGTAGAAAATTAGATGTCAGTATGTACAGATATATCTAACCCTAGAAATAGCTTTCTTTCTTAGAGTTAATTATTTAGTAGTAAATCCCAGAAAAAAAGTTATGTATTCAGTTTTTCTTTTCAAGTTTTAAAATAAGTGAATGCTTGGAGTTAAAAATTTTAATAAGATTTTACAAAAGAAGTGTTTCTTTTGTTCTGCAGTATGATGCAATCAGAATCAATCAGCTTTATGAGCAGGCTAAGTGGGCTATTCTCCTAGAAGAAATCGAATGCACAGAAGAAGAAATGATGATGTTCGCAGCCTTACAGGTAGATTCCAAGATTTGGTAAATGGAGGAAAGGCGAAGAGGGGTAGTTTTAAATAGTAAAGTGATGTAGTATTTCCACTAGCATTTGATAGATTGTCTCTTGCTATGTTGAAAGTGAATAGCTCTTTAAAAAGCAAAATAAATCATAAATTTAGTTTAACTATTTTGTCTAACTTAAGAGTTTAGTGGTATATTTTGTTACTTTTCTATATTTGGCGGGGGGGAGGAATATTCTCCCACCCCAGAATGTGCATTAGTTTAAAGTTACTCAAGTTTTCCTTGATAATATTGTTAGAAATCAGATTTCTGAAACATAAAATAGCAGATTTACCTGCATAGTGACTGGACATGTGGTAAAATGGACTATTGGCAGAAATAATATCTTTTTTAAGTGATAAAATTTCAAGAGACTAATGAAAGTAAACATAGAGATGTTTTTAAAATGATAATCATTAAGAAGTAGATAGCTGATGCTTTCCTTAGATTTAACCAGTGCTTTTCCAAATGGATACTTGCACATTACCTGCTTTCAGAACTGTAGTGGTACTTATTAAAAAATTAATTAAAGTTCAGCCAGCCTCAGCAACTTAGCGTGACCCCAAACAGCTAAGTGAGACCCTGTTTCAAAATTAAAAAGTGCTAGCAATAAAACTCAGAGGTAAAGCACCCCTGGGTTCAATCCCCAGGACTGTAAAAAATATTAATAATTATTCACTTCCTTACAGATATATTCTCTAATAAAATAGCTTTAGGGTGGTAACCACAAGTCAGCATTCTTAGAAATATTGAAGTCCAGTATTGATTCATCTTCCTCAAATTTCATTTATTTAGTTTGTGTTTAGCGAGTGTTCTGATTATCATGAGATTCGAATATCACCTAAAGTCCTGATACAGTTGTCTCTTTCATATGTAAATTAATTACCTTTTTTTGATTCATTGTACACAAATGGGGTACAATTTTTCACTTATCTGGTTGTACATGAAGTAAGTCATACTGTTTGTGTAATCATACATGTACATAGGGGTAATGATATTTGTCTCGTTCCATTATCTTTCCTTCCCCCCGCCCCCTCCCCACCCCTCATTTCCCTCTATACACTCCATACTTCCTGCATTCTTCCCTTACCCATTCCCCATTCCCCATTATGTATCATCATCCACTTACCAGAGAAATCATTCGGCCTTTGGTTTTTGGGGATTGACTTACTTCACTTAGCATGATACTCTCCAATATCATCCATTTACCTGCAAATGCCATAATTTTATTCTCCTTTATGTCTGAATAATATTCCATTGTGCATATGTACCACAGTTTCTTTATCCATTCATCTACTGAAGGGCATCTAGGTTGGCTCCGCAATGTAGCTATTGTGAATTGAGCTGCTATAAACATTGATGTGGCAGCATCATTGTAGTGTGCTAATTTTAAGTCCTTTGAGTATAGGTCAAGGAATGGGATAGCTGGGTCAAATGGTGGATCTGTTTTTCATACTAGACAAAGTTTTCTAAGGAATCTCCATACTGCTTTCCAGAGTGGCTGCACCAATTTGCCATCCCACCAGGAATGTATGAGTGTACCTTTTTCCCCCACATTCTCACCAACACCTATTGTTGCGTTGTGTTCTTGATAGTAGCCATTCTAATAGGGGTGAAACGAAATCTGAAGGTAGTTTTGGTTTGCCTTTCTCTTATTACTATAGATATTGAACATTTTTTCATGTTTGTTGATTGCTTGTAAATCTTCTGTAAAGTGTCTGCTCAGTTCCTTAGCCCTTTTACTGATTGGGTTATTTGTATTTTTGGTGTAAAGTTTTTTGAGTTCTTTGTAAAGTTTTTTGAGTTCTTTATAAATTCTGGACATCAGTGCTATATCTGAAGTGCCTGTGGTAAAGATTTTCTCCCACTCTGTAGGCTCTCTCTTCACATTGATTGTTTCCTTTGCTGAGATAAAGCTTTTTAGTTTGAATCTATCCCATTTATTGATTCCTGCTTTTATTTCTTGTGCTTTGGGAGTCTTATTTAGGAAGTCTGGTCCTGAGCTGACATGATGAAGATTTGGACCTACTTTTTCTATGAAGTGCAGGATCTCTGGTCTAATTCCCAGGTCCTAAATCCATTTTGAGTTGAGTTTTGTGCAGGGTGAGAGATAGGTTTCTCACCTCTTTGTGCAGGGTGAGAGATGAGTTCCTCATTTATATATGATTTTCTACCTACTACTTTCTCAGTTTGAATATAAGCTCATAATTTTCTACTGAAAGTTTTGCCAATGACAGAATACACATTTAAAAATATATGTGAAAGACTATAGACTTTATTGTATAATACTGCTTTTCATCTTTTTCATTATAAAAAACAGTATTTTTTTAAAGTCAGCACATAGATGCTCAGAAAACAATTGTTGAATGAGTATATAGTTGCATTTTTACAGAAATGGCACTATTCTGCAACCCAGAATATTGTAGAGTGGATATTCCATATCAGTACCATAGAAATACCTTAGAGACAACAGATTTTAATTCATGGGAACTGAATAGTCTCACAGCATAGTCCTCCTGGACCATATTAAAATCTAGAGTACAAATCCTTTAAGTTGGTAGAAGCCTCAGAAACTGACCCAAAGTCTATAGGGATCCATCAAGTACTGTAAGAGGGAAACTATGACAATATGGTGAGGAGATACCTACATTTTTTCAGACATAGCATACACTCTGAATTATTCTGGAGCATCTGGATCCTTGTGTAAAATACACTCTGGTTTAAAAAAAAAAAACAAAACGGTAATTCAAAATAAGCTATAGTCGGGTGCAGTGGCACACACCTACAATCCCAGCACTTGGGAAGCTGAGGCAGGAGGATCTTGTTCAAAGCCAGCCTCAGCAACTTAGCGAGGCCCTAAGCAACTCAGTGAGACCCTGTCTCTAAATAAATACAAAATAGGGCTGGGGATGTGGCTTGGTGGTTGAGTGCCCCTGGGTTTAATCCCCAGTACCAAAACACAAAAAAAACAAAATAAGCTATAGATAGTTTGTTAGTAACATTGCTCAGCATTTAGGTCCAAGTATGTATTATATAACATTTACTAGATACCCCATATGCATTTGACACCAAAGCTGGATTTTTTGACAAATTCTATAAGGACCTTTTGCCCTTGTCAAAATTACCTAGGGTACTTAGTAAAAATACAGATTCTAGGCTAGACCCCAGATTTACTGAATCAGAATCTCTGGGGTAAATCTAAGGCTCTATATTTTTAGCCAACTCTCCACATGATTCTTAATATACGTATGCATGACATTTGGGGCCATTCCTGAGCCTCACCCCATCTTGTTCTCCATCATTTATGACCATGAAAGCTAAGGATCTCATTTCAGCATAACTGAAAGTATAACCAGAAACTCATTACTAAACCTTGAAACATTGATAATTGGCCTTAGAGTAGTTCACTAAATGTTCCCCCAAGTAGATTTTATTAAGTAAATTAATACTTCAGAAATGCAGAGCATTGCTTATTCCTTTGAAAGACAACTGATTTTAAGGTAAAGATTCTGACTTAAGCTTAACATCAGCATTTAATAGATTATTAATATTTATTTTAAATCACTAAATTTATTTAAAATAAGGAATTTTATAACAAAGATTTTTCTTTCTACATATAGGGTATTGTCTACTCACTGCCTACTCTCATGTGCATACTTGTGCTCTCCATATATATGTATATGTGTATGTATAAATGTGAACATGACAATATACTGACACTTACTGTTTAGTACTATTTGTAACCTCCCCCTTGTGATGTATAGCACATAGATGTGTACATATATCAACATGACCTTCTATAAGTCTTATGAAACAAATATAGAGCATTGAGTTGAGAATGGAGAAAAAAATGGAGCTTTAACTTTCTTCTAAAGCCTGATGGTGATAACTGTCTCCTTCTATTGTAAGACAGTATTAACTTTCTGCTCTGGGCGACAGTAAGACAACCAATGTTAATCCATTTCTACTGAAGACCTTATGCATGTTCCAAACATTCAGAGACCCTACTTTAGATAAATATTTATTAGCAAGCTTATAATATCATTAATATTGATAAGGTTCCATGCCCTTTACCATTCTATCATTCTAGTTCCTAGACACTTTTATCTTTTCAAATTAGGTGATAAAAAGCTTTCAATATAGATTCAGATAGTAACTTAATTTTAAAATTTTATAGTTCTAATAATCATTTCAGTAAAATCTCATTTCTGGTTTCAGTATCACATCAATAAGCTGTCAATCATGACATCAGAGAATCATTTGAACAACAGTGACAAAGAAGTTGATGAAGTAGATGCTGCCCTTTCAGACCTGGAGATTACTTTGGAAGGGGGTAAAACATCAACAATTTTGGTAAGGTGAATCTTTTTACCAACCAGTTGAGTTTGAATGGATACTTACCTTTTTGCAGATTTTAGTTCTCAGAAAGAATTTGGGGGGTAGGGAGAAATACTTAAATGCTTTAGAGACATTGGATATAGATTTTCAGGAACTTTCAGGGAAGTTTTATTTTTGAGGTGCTGGGGATCAAGCCCAGGGCCTTGTGCATGCACTCTACCACTGAGCTACACCCCCTAGCCCCAGGGAAGTTTTGTTTTGTTTTTAAATATACTTTTAGTTGTCAATGTACATTTATTTTTATTTATTTATTTATTTACTTACTTACTTACTTATTTACTTATTTACTTATTTATTTGCAGTGCTGAGAATCAAACTCTGGGCTTCACAAATGCCAGGCAAGCACTCTACCATTGAGCCACAACTCCAGCCCCCTCAGGGAAGTTTTTTAAAAGTACATTGTGGGGGCTGGGGTTGTGGCTCAGTGGTAGAGTGCTTGCCTCACATGCATGAGGCACTGGGTTCAATCCTCAGCACCGCATAAATAAATGGAATAAAGGTGTGTCCATCTACAACTAAAATTTTTTTAAAAAAATTTTTAAAGTACATTTTGTGTGGTATCTAGAGCTTGAAACACATTAAAGATGTATCTTCTGGTCCTCTGCACATTCTTTTACAAGTGGTAGAAAATATTTTTACAGAGAGAAATTTCATCTCAAATTTACTGATCTGCTTATTGAAATATTTCAAAAGAGAAGAGAGAAGTAGATCTTATAGTTTTTAAAAAGATAAGTATTTTAAAGCTAAGGAATTAGTTATTGCTGTAAGAACACTTTTCAGGGCTGTTATGATTTAGAGAATTTCCATGTGCAGCTACAACTAGCATTTAGAAGTAACGTATTCTTGTAGGGTATATAAGTCATTTTTTCAATTTTTTATTAACTTTCCCTATTTGAAAATGCATTTGTAATAAGAAGAAAACATAAGGTCCATATGTCCATGTAATACAATTGCATCTTTTAAATCTTTATAATCTGTATTTTATTTAATTCTGTTTTTAAAAAGAGCTTGTTCTTCATATGAGATACCAAAACTTTAAAATTTCAAATTTAAAAAAAAGAAAGAAAAATGTGATTTTGTTTCCTCCTTAGGGTGACATTACTTCCATTCCTGAACTTGCTGACTATATCAAAGTTTTCAAGTAAGTGCAAAACTGGGAGATTCCAAATATTACTGAAAAATAAGGGTCATTTTATTGTCATGTTCACATTATTTAAATTTACAGTAAGTTTGGCAAAGGTATCTGTTAAAGAATTTACCAATTAGATAACACTACATTATAATGAAAAAAAAAAAAAACATATTGACCAAACCAAAATCACAGTAGTCATTGTTTTATCTGATAAATATTTTTCTTTAAAAAAATTGTGAAATCTAGATTGCATCATATAGATGCTGAAATAGCAATATGGTGGCACAATCCCTCTGAGCCTCAATTGACAGCTGCCAGTGGTTATTTCCTGTACAGAGCTTTGGAATTTATTGAATTAAATTCTATTTGTGGACCATTTTTATGTAAGGTCCCAGTATATATCTCCAGATTTTTAAACAGTCAAAATCCAGTTATATCTCCACAGAATCCAGAGAACTGGGCCTTAATTCAGACAGAGGAAGAAAGAAGGGAGATGAGGCAGGTACAGCGTGCACATCTGTAATTCTAGCAACTCAGGAGACTGAGTTAGGAGTATCTGCAAGTTTGAGGCCAGCCTCACCAACTTAATAAGACTCAGTCTCAAAATAAAAAATAAGCCGGGCATGGTGGCACACGCCTGTAATCCCAGCAGCTCCAGAGGCAGGAGGATCATGAGTTCAAAGCCAGCCTCAGCAAGGGCCAGGTGCTAAGCAAATCAGTGAGACCCTGTCTCTAAATAAAATACAAAATAGGGCCGGGGTTGTGACTCAGTGGCCGAGTGCCCCTGAGTTCAATCCCCAGTTCCAAAATAAAATAAAATAAAAAATAAGAAGGGCTGGGATATGGCTTAGTGGTAAAGCCTGGATTAGACCCTCAGTACCAAAAATAAATAAATAGAAAGGTGATGAAAATATACTTTTTTCTATTATACATTATAAAACTGTTGTAAAATAAACCATTTACTGTAGCTAAACATACAACAGACAAAAATATGTAACATTTCTGAGATAAGAGCAAGATTTCAAATGCCACTCTTCCCCCTTTTCACACTTTTTTTTCAAGCATCTCCACCTTCAAGACTGCTCTGGCATCTCCTGTGTTTGACACTGGCATGGCAGCTTGATATCAGCATTGACATGTATTAGAGAAAATTAAGCCCTCTTTCACTTCCAGTCATGTCGAGTAAACTTGCTTCTTCGTAGGGGCTCCAGAGGCAACCCTGCAGGTTGTTATGGGGCCTAGAAAACTTCAAATTATGGATATTTTAACTTTACCTTTCTTTTCCTAACCTTTCCAGTAAGCTGCTAGTGATGAGTTGGCTTTAACTGAGAAATCCTGGAACATGAGTCCTCCACTCGTTCAGTGTTTGTGGGATCTTCCTGAGTAGATTGAGAAGGGAGGGCCCATCCAGTACCAGCAGCCCCGAATATAAGACCCTGGCCAAAGGGAACTGATTTCAGCATGCATAAAACTTGGCTTCAGACTTTTTAACATTGTAAGATTTTACTACTAAAACAACATTGACAAAGTTACTTCAGAGGGTTTTTTTCTCTTAATTCTACTTGATACTAGGCCAAAAAAGCTGACTTTAAAAGGTTACAAGCAATATTGGTGCACTTTCAAAGATACATCTATCTCTTGCTATAAGAGCAAAGAAGAATCCAGTGGCACACCTGCTCATCAGATGAACCTTCGAGGTAAGGAAAGCTTTGAATGACCTATGGTATTTCTGTTGGTCTGATGTTGAGTAGACTTTGCTGGCATGGGGGTAGAGTGGGGAATAGTAGTTCTTTACTGCTTTGGGTACATTTTAAATGTTTAGATACAGTTTTTATTTAGTTTTTCCTGTTGTGAGTATTTACTTCCACGTAAATATTTTGTTATCTCTTTGGGACGACCTGGCTTGAATTATATGATTCTACTTTTCTCACTTGTCAAGTAAATTTATGATATCTCTTTCTTTCCTGATTTTTAGTATTAAGGACAGTTAGGTTTTCCTCATTCTGCAGGGGCTGCCTCTTTGTCTGTTTTTACCTCATTTTTAACTACGACACAGTCATCTCCTCCCAGGCTTTCCTGGTTTTTCTCTTCCTCATTGCCATCCTGCTCCTCTTCCCTTCCTTCACTGATAAAACTGGTCCCACACAGGGTCTTTAGGCTCTTGGTCTCCCTGGTATCCAGTGGGGTGGCTGGCACCAATAAAGGTCTGGCCATGCTCTCCCTCTTCCCTGCCTTGTTTTGTCTTCCTTACTCTGCTCAGCCTGGCTCCTGAAGCAAGCACACAGGGTATCTCTGCGACTCCTTGTTGCCAACTTGTTACCTTTTGTCTTGTTAAACCCAAGCCTTTTCAGAACTAGGAGCTGGTATTTGAGGGCCAGGTTTCTCTTCCCTTGTGGCAACTGTAGCAAGCTTGCTTCCTGCAGCCTGGGTTAAGCCTAGATGAGGAGGCAGCTGTTGGTTTTAATCTTTTTTCATTCATGTCTATGGAGCCATAGTTCATTTCCCATTTTGGTGGCATCTGTTGGTTATTCACACTGCTGCTTCACCTCTTTCATCTGGTTGATGCAGTTTATTCTCCAAGTTGGTTTGGTTTTTGTACAGGTAGAAGGCATCCTGCTGTTGCTCACTGATTTTTTTTGCAGTCTTGGACTGGTTTTGCAAATTGTTGATGAGTCTCATCAGTTGTGATATTATTCACTAATATGTCCCATGGCTCACTTCCAGATTAGATGCCACTTCCTGTATGAAACTGTGTCCCCTGAGTGATACTCTCCAATAAGCTCACACGGCACATCCTACCCGCTTAATGCCTGCATAGCTGGTGGAAATTGCAGTAGATTGACTCTTCAGTGTCTGTTCCTCACACCTCTTACTTTCTCTTCCCTATAGCAAAGACTAGAAAATATTTTCCAAACTCATTCCCAGCGAGATTTAGACTCCAGTCACACTTGAATTCCAAGCTAAGAGTTAAAGAGTTGGAGATACAGAATGTAGCAAAAGGAGTGAGACATTTTTCCAGAGCTAATAGTTATAAGCAGCTTCCTAGGAGGTTCCTGCCTGCTTGACTCTAACAAAGGTTGCACCTCCCTTGAACAACCAGTTCTGAGTTATTCCCAGGGGCTTAGCCCATCTCTTTTGGATACATTTTGCATGTATATATTTTATCATATGTAAAGTAATGTGCTTCTCTAAATAAAAATATCAGTATTTGGACCAAAGGACCAAAGGACCCAGGCTGCTTTTACAAAAATGATTCCTAAATAATTTGAGTTAATGCATAAGACATGGAGGTGCTCTTTTTCTTTTATTTAATGCTTTAAGTATTTCTTCTTTCTGAATATACTGGTGTTTAATTCCTTGTGCTCTGTGAAAAGAGCAATTGCTCCAGTATGGCAAGCAAGGCTTCAGGCTTCCTGGGCAATGTAAACTAAGCACAGACAATTTGAATAGCCTATAGGGAGCCTTCACATGCACACTATCTCTTGCAAAAAGCCTCCCACTAATGCTTAAAGGTGTTGATTACCTAGATTCTTAAATAACCAATAAATGCATGTATTTCTGAAGACTTGCCTATAAAGTGTCATTCTGACTACCAAGTTATTTTCATATCAACTGCCCATCTATATCGGTATATGCAGATCATTCCTAAAGGGTAACAAAATCCAGCATGTTAAAGCCCACAAAATGAAGCTATCATACTGGATTGAGATTTCTTAAAAGTAAATTTAAGCACTTTTGTAATTAAATTTTTTATTACAGGATGTGAAGTTACCCCAGATGTAAACATTTCAGGCCAAAAATTTAACATTAAACTCCTGATTCCAGTCGCAGAGGGCATGAATGAAATCTGGCTTCGTTGTGACAATGTAAGTCTTCCAATTAAAAGTAAACCTTATTTGCCTCTAATTTCTAAGTGAGTTGAGCAGTCATCCTTATATTTTATCCTCAGAAACCCACCATGTGATACCTATATCACCATGTAATGTCATACCTCAATATTTTTTTTCAATAGGAAAAACAGTATGCACACTGGATGGCAGCCTGCAGATTAGCCTCCAAAGGCAAGACCATGGCAGACAGTTCTTACAACTTAGAAGTTCAGAATATTCTTTCCTTTCTGAAGATGCAGCATTTAAACCCAGATCCTCAGTTAATACCAGAGCAGATCACAACTGATATAAATCCTGAATGTTTGGTGTCCCCGCGGTATCTAAAAAAATATAAGAACAAGCAGGTATCTCATTATATTTAATCTGTTGTTTTCTGATGTTTTATAATTTTGTACATATCGTTTTGTTTCTTCTATCAAAAATTTTCAGTCTTAATTTCTTATCAGCTGGTTAGAGTGTATAATATATACACTATTTATATAATATATAAATAGGCGCTGGTGCACGCCTGTAATCCCAGCGGCTCGAGAGGCTGAGGCAGGAGGATTGCAAATTCAAAGCCAACCTCAGCAATTCAGCAAGGCCCTAAGCAACTTAGTGAGACCCTGTCTCAAAATTAAGAATGGGCTGGGGATGTGGGTAAGTGGTTTAGCATCCCTGGGTTTAATCCCTGGTAATAATAATAATATAAAAGAGGAAAAATAAAGACATTAGTCATTTTAAGTTGGTCATTACAAAAACATTTCAATAGGACAGACAACAGGGTAGAATAGTTGAACGCATATTTTAAAATAACCCGAGGAAATTACTTCTATTAACAGTATGTTTCTTTCAGAAAATTAAAAACCTTCTTAAAGTTTTGTGTTCCTTAATTCATTTAGTTTTATTAATTTATGTAATTGATTTAAAGCAGACAGCTTTTCACACTGAAATCTTTAATACCTATTCTTGCTGTTAAGATGGATTTTTCTAGGTTTGAAATTGACTTTATAAGGGTAGAAATAGTCTACACACCAACATTAACTTAACATTAACAGAACCTGAGATTATGAGGCTACAAAGTTTGCTAAATTTTAATTGAAATTTACTGCTTTTTGTCTACTGTTTAGAATTTCTTTCCTGGAAATTAATACCATAAAAGGTTTGCTATTTAGGAAAATGGCTCATCAGTGCAACATGAAAGGCCCTTCACAGGGGAATTTCGCTTGGGATAGCCCCTGCTATTCTCTACACCAGACACCAGGCCATAAAAGGAAAAAGCTTTAATTTGGGTAGGGGAGCAGAGAAGACCTTTAAAATAAATATTGTTTTAATCTAGTTTTGTTTTTATCTTTGTTGAGGAATATTTTAAAACATAATGAAAAGTCCCCTTAATTTCTTAACTTTAAATGTAATATTTTTTATATGGGTCTGGCATTTAGCTAGAAATGTTCAGCAGTTTTAATCACAAAGTATTTGTATTTAAGTTTTAGAGGTTGTGCAAGCTACATGGAAATTGTTTACCTCATAGTCATAGGATGTGGGAGTAGTGAGAAATGGAGGAAATGCTGCCCTGGGGAACTCTATGGAATGTAGATTATTAAGTTAAAAATGGAAAATGAAGCAAATCATAATTTCATGTTTTATTTTTAGTTATTTTATTTAAGAATTATTGGTAAGGAAAGTTGTTTCTAAAATTAGTGAATTCACTTGTACCTTCAAAGGCTGTGAATGATTTCAAATCTTAGCAGTGTTATCATTTCAATGTCAGGTATCAGGAAATAATATTTTTCTACCCCTGAGCTCTTAACTAGATTGTCAACTGAAAATTCTCTTGAGAACAAAGACAATGTTTTGCTCTCTTTAGCTAACAGGAAGGCAGTATGTGTGTGGTCCATGGTTAAGGATCTTTCTTGAACTCTGGTTTGCTGTGCTAACATCAAATCAAATTCGGTCTTAAATCCTTTCTCTACCTACACTTATAGGCTGTTTCCAGAAGTGTCCATGCTTGACTCCCCTGGCATATAGGAAATACTGATAGAATTCTAGCTGCTACTGTGTGTCAGACACTCTGCTACTCCTCAGACATAATGCTTAGTAGTTGTTAAAATTGAATCTAGTGGCATTCTGGAAGCCACAGTTGCAGAGTCATCCATGCTACTATGGCATAAGCGTGATTTTCCTATTGGGTCTTCAATTTAACCTTTGTTATATTAAAGCTGAGCTACTTTTAGTATCCCCAAATTATACATCCATAAAGTTAACTCACTTTTTCAGGCAACAGCAGGATCTGGCCCTGCAGAGGATGTTGGATTTCGTCCTCCATTTCAGCGCTTCAGTACTCCTTAACCTCCAGTCCCCTCAATAAAATGATTTGACCACAGAAAAATAAAAACAAATAAAGTTAACTCAGTCTGCTGTGGATATATTTTTTTTGGAACCAGGGATTGAACTCAGGGGTACTCGGCCACTGAGCTACATCCCCAGCCCTATTTTGTATTTTATTTAGAGACAGGGTCTCACTGAGTTGCTTAGGGCCTCGCTAAGTTGCTGAGGCTGGCTTTGAACTCATGATCCTCCTGACAGCCTCCCAAGTGCTGGGATTACAGGTGTGCAGATATTTTTTAAATGATGAGACTCAGACTGGATTTTTTAATTTTAAAGAAAAGAGTTGTCCTGTGTGTTTATCTCTGTTAATCCAGATTGAAATGGGCTAATATTTATGGCCACAATTCCTAGTGTAGTATATGGTATCTCTTTATTTTTACTTCCAGGAAAAAGGATGCAAAAAACAGATGGTAATTAAAGGGTTTGCTTTTCTTGTGTAAATAAAGGGACAGTATGGGCACTGCAACTTGTTTTATGTCTTCAGCTTCCCTTCTGAAAAGCAGTGCATGTATCATATTTGACTAAATATGAGAAGATTTTAAAGGTTTTTGAGCATTAATTTTTATTTTACTACTAAAATAATTAGCTTTACCCTAACCAGTAAGAGCTGGTATGTGAGGAAAGAAAAGAGGTATTTGCACTTTTTATTTTCTTCCTACAAATTTCTCCCCTTCATTTTAATAACATTTAACATTCTGAAATGTGGAGTGTTTCTTGATATTCTGAATGGAAAGTAATTGCTGCTTCCTCGTGTTCATTTTCATTCTTGCATTTACTTTGCTTGGTTTCCACCTAAAGTAATTTTTTGCATGGTTTTTGGCTGGAATTTTGGTTTGCAGGTTACCGCAACTTTTTCTTTGCTTCATTGCCATTTTTTCTGATTGCCTCTTTTTTTTTCTTTCCGCTTCCTTTTTCTTTCTTCGCATTGCCATCTACAGCCAGGCTATGTAAGAGATTTGGTAAGTTCTCCATATTTACAAAAAAACAAAAAGGGAGAAAGAAATAAATTTATAAACTCGTATGTGAACACACACACACACAGGAGTATACTGTTTCATAATAGAATATGTCTCAAGTGTGACAATTATATACTAATAGTATTTTTTTCCTTATTATATATGAAAACTAAACTTAAGAATATCTTTTAGTTTGGAAATACTTTATGTATTACTTTATTAAAATTCCCAAATGTAACTTCAGATATTTTCTATTTCTAACTTTTGCAATGTATGATTTTGTGGTGGGGTGCATAATTCAGTCTTTTAGTCTTTGGATACTGCCATGAAAGAACAACATCCAATGGTAAAGATGATATTTAATCATATTTAGATAACAGCAAGAATTTTGGAGGCCCATCAGAACGTAGCTCAGATGAGTCTGATTGAAGCCAAGATGAGATTCATTCAAGCTTGGCAGTCGTTACCCGAATTTGGCATCACACACTTCATAGCAAGGTCAGTGGTCCTACTAAGTTCCTCTGTAAACCTTAATCTGCATTTTCACTTCATCTGCGTCCTGTATGTAGAAGCTGAACATTTGACACATAGCTACTTAGGCACATTAACCTGTTCTACAGTAAAATTTAAGGAATGTTGGGATGTATTTGATCTACTTTTAATTTTTACTTTACAAAAAATGATTATATTTCTATTTTTTACTCATATAAGAATAGCACTTTTATTTAGGGTTAGAGAGAACTTGTCTGGAAGAAAAACAGACCTATATGTTCCACACATACACATACACATTTTTAAATGTTTGATTTTTTTAATGCTGCAGGTTCCAAGGGGGCAAAAAAGAAGAACTTATTGGAATCGCATACAACAGATTAATTAGGATGGATGCCAGCACAGGAGATGCCATTAAAACATGGCGTTTCAGCAACATGAAGCAGTGGAATGTTAACTGGGAAATCAAAATGGTAAACTAGTGGGCTGCAGTTGTCGCTCAGTGGTAGAGTGCTTGCCTAGCACGTTTGATCCTTAGCATCACATAAAAACTAGTAAATAAAGGTATTGTGTCCATCTACAACTAAAAAATTTTAAAAATAAAAAAGGTAAACTACTAACAGTGTTACCTAAATATATAGTCTTTATGATAAAAACTAGAAGTTAAAAAGGTCTCATATATACTGAATATTTTTATCTTTATTAAAGTACAGACCATGGTTGGTTACTCATTTCTCACTTAAACTTGGCTATTTCATAACTAAAATTCTAAAGACATAACAATTTCCTTAGAATATTGCTTAATCTTTTTTAGGGTTGTCATCTACAATGAATAAATCCCTTCCACTTAGAATAGTATCACTATATACTGAATGCCTGCTTTGTGCCAGGCATAATAGTAGATGTTTACATCTATGCCCTATCTCTCACCCTCATCACAGCCTTGTAAGGTAGATGGAATGTCTGTACTTTACAAATGAGGCCACTCAAATTTAGAGGCCAGAGGCCACCAGTGTCCATGAGCATGCACTTGGTAAATATCAGAATCAATATTCAAAATGATTCGGTTTTGGGCTCTGAAACCTGGCACATGTACCACTATATTTAGTGTTGCCCCTAACCTTGGAATACATAAATATCATTTAAAATAAACAGGCTAGGCACACCTGTAATCCCAGTGGCTCAGGAGGCTGAGTCAGAATTGTGAGTTCAAAGCCAGCCTCAGCAACATCGAGGTGCTAGGCAATTCAGTAAGACTCTGTCTCTAAATAAAATACAAAATAGGGCTCGGGTTGTGGCTCAGTGGTTCAGTGCCCTGAGTTGAATCCCCAGTATCCCAAAAATAAAATAAACTGAATTATTTTTCTAAAAAGTCATTTGGTTTAGGCTCATATTGGATATGTTGTATCAATGCCTATCACTTAATAAAACTCATTTCTGAAATATTTAAACAAGATACCTAAAGGTTAATATTGAAACAAATATTAAATAAAACACAGGAAATAGATTTTCTCCCAGGACTTCAAGAGAGACAGTCTCATTAATTGAATCACCAGGGACCACTTGGGAACTTAATGACCTAAAACCCTTGTGTTCAGCCTTCCTTTTCAGAACTTGAAAACTAAAGGGAAGGGGGAGGGCAGGTAACAAACTTGCCTTATTCTTACAGCTTGAAGGCATTATTACTTTGGTGTTTTAGAAGAGTAATTATTTGAGGATTGACACGTTTTATGATTAGGACAGGACTTAAACAGCACAGTAGTTTGACAGGACCCAGCCATCTGGAGTTTTCCTGGAACTGATTGTTCTTTGTCTTTGTTTTAGGTCACCGTAGAGTTTGCAGATGAAGTCCGATTGTCCTTCATTTGTACTGAAGTAGATTGCAAAGTGGTTCATGAATTCATTGGTGGTTACATATTTCTCTCAACCCGTGCAAAAGACCAGAATGAGAGTTTAGATGAAGAGATGTTCTACAAACTTACCAGTGGTTGGGTGTGAACAGAGATACTGTATAGTGAAACTCCATGGCCATAACAATATTTAACTTTAAGAGCTGTTTTTTGTTATATGCTGCTTAATAAAGTAAGCTTGAAATTTATCATTTTATCATGAAAAACTTTTTTGCCTTACAGACTGGTTAATATGTGCACTAACAAGCACGACTATTAATCTGCTATCATGATACAATAAGTGGACTATTGAATATGGCACACATTTCTTAGGGCCATGAATTGAAACTGAAATAGTAGGCAAATCAGGAACAAACCATCACTGATTTAAGCAAGCCAAATTCTAAGAAATAAGCCATCTACTCTAAAGTTATACAGGGCTTAACCTATATGAAGTCTATTTATCATGTTTAATGCATGTGTTTTAATGTATGTTTAATTTGATTCCATGTTTTAAAATAACCTACTTCTGATAGCCATTTAACCCCCTTCCCCAATATAAAATCAGGCCTACAAAAGATGCCTGATATTTAATAATGTCATTATTTGACCTTGAAGGAAAATGCTGTTAGTCTGTTATGCTTGGTTTGTTTTTGTCCTTGAATAAGCATGTATGTATATTGTCTTGTGTGTTTATTTTTACACCATATTGTATTACACTTGTAGTATGCACCAGCATATTCACTGTCTGCCTAAAATATGCAACTTTTGCATTACAATATGAAGTAAAGGTCTATGAAGTATGAATTTTGTGTAACTAATGTACAAACACAAATTTTATAAAATTGTACAGTTTTTTTAAAAAACTTCACAACTAGAAAATGGCTTAAATGTAGCATCCTTACATTAATTAAATGCTTTTAAATGATAATATGCAATTTTAATATCTGCTAAATTAAGAATGACTTCATTATGGTCATGATTTGCCACAATGTCCTTAACTCTTATGCCTGGACTAGGCAACGTTCTGGTCTGTTGCGCTGTTACAATCTGCATTGGTGCTAGTCAGAAAATTCCTAGCTCACATAGCCCAAAAGGGTGCCAGGGAAAGGTGGATTACCAGTATTGTCCAATAATCCATGGTTTAAAGAGTGTATAAATGCATTTTATTTTAAATAAAAGCAAAACCTTTTATTTAATGTTTCTTTTTGTAGCACTTTTCTTTAATGTTTATATAACATTAACTTTGTAGAAGTGAACCTTTTCCTTTTGGAAAATCTTTTGCCTTCATCTTATGTTGTGAGAACAACTGACTAATATTCCGAAGTGTCCAGGTAGAGATGCTTTATCTCTCAGGTAGATTATTTCACTTACATTGAAAACGCCTCATTTTTCCTGATGCTAAAAAATTAATGTAGAATATCTAAATTGTTAGAAATGTAGTTACAAACAGAAGTTGGCTGAAGCAGAATCTGTTTTGAATGGCGAAATAATTCTTGGTCTAAAAAAAATTGTGAATATACTCCCTGAAATTTAAGTCCTGGACTTTCTCCTTTACCCTTGTTTCTAATCAGGCCAATTCCTGTTGATTTTTCCCTTATGCAGCATTGCAACCGTCTCTCGTCATTGGCATCATTTCACCCAATTCAGTGCTGTGCCCACTAGCTGCACTCCCTAGACATTCTAGTTTCCACCTGTCCAGATCTCTGTCTAGCATTTTTTAAATTTTAGAGCTCAGGATTCTTCCTTTCTTTTAAGTTTCCTTAGGGCCAGAAATTTTCTTTCTCCTCTGAACTGTCAGCCATAATTAATGGGTAGCCAAGGCAGAGCTAGAAGTGGAACCCAGGTTCCTGTCTCCCTATCCTACTGTAGCCAATCCTCACAAATCCTGAGGAATCCTGTGGGCAGTGGCCTCTTGACCGAAATAACAAGTAATGAAAAATACACTGCCTGGGGCCTCCAGAGACCTGGCTTGAGGTTTCTGCTCTTTGTGAGTCAAGTTCATGTGGACATGAAGGCACTGGGGACAGGATGCCAACCAAGCTCGCTTCCAAATCTGTTTCTCTTAAATCAGCCGGTAAGATCTGGAAGCCCCTGATGTAGTTAATCAGTAATCTCAACTCAGTACAAATTATTTTCTACACAACCTTGAATTTCAAAAGTCAGGGAGCTAGAGACATGAACTTTGTGTGAAAGAGAATTCATGTGGATTCTTACCCAGGTCACAAATCAAAGATAGGGGTAGACTACTTTTTTCAGACTATATACTGTTGTGTTTGTTCTTTTTTACGTTCTTTATTATCAATTAGTGATGTAGTAGGATTAGACCAGCCTGGGTTCCTTACCCTGAATTTATCTGGAAAAATAACACATAGGGTCAAAAAGTGTTTAAAAGTCTTTAACATTGTAGCTACATTGAATGTAGAAATTTCTCAGTAAAATGTGAGGTTATTTTTTATCCAGCTTCCTCTTGTCCTCTGGAATACATCTTTATCCTGTTTCATAACAATTTCTGATCCCTCTCATTGAAGTTGACAAGGGAGGCAGCTATTTTTACTAGCCAGTTACAACATGGCAATGCCTTCACCACTTTGATAATTCAGAAAGTGTGAGAATAAAGCTTTCTGAAATGCATCCTAAGACACTACCATCAGTGGAACTGAATGCCTCCCCCAGAGCAGCTACTGTTTTATTCTGTAATTGTAACTACTGATTGAAAAAGCCTCATTACCTCCAAAACACCTGTGGCTGCTGTAGGTACCCCTTCTCTGTGTATGGATGTAGTTCCAGAAGAAAGTCAGGGACGAGTTGACCTTCTGTATAGGTGTGGTCTAGTAGGGTACAATTACAAATTGATCTCATTTTTACTCTGAAAGCTTCAGTCATCTCTACCTAGTCATACACAGGAAGAAGCTGTTTACTGGAGAACTCTTCTGTTTTTCAACAAATTAGCTGTGTATCTGTTTGAACTGCCTCAGCTTGAGGGCTCTAGAATGGGGGGAGGTGGTAGAGACAAGTGACAGGAAATGGGAAATTACAATCTGGGTAAGGGGAATTCAGTTCTCAGTGGATTGCAGGGCTACCCAGAACAGGAAACAGTGCAGCCAAAAAGCCTTATCTGGTGACCTTATTTCCCACTGTGCTGATTCCGCTCTTGTTTTCTCTGCTTTATTTAATAAACAAGACAAAGTTTCCCAGGCTGAATGTGTACATTAAAATTCCCTGTTCCCTTAGTAAATAGTTTCCAGCATACACATTCCCAGTTGAGGTTTCCCTTTGATAGTTGTGCATGGTCCCACATACAACTAAAAATTATAAGCACTTAACATAATTTGAGACCATTATTTCATGAGATCTAATTATAGTCTCATGTGGCTTCACCAGCCAGGCATTATCCATTTACTGCTCAGGGAAGTGGTCCAGGTTCAATGTTAATTAAATTTTTGATTAAAAACAGCACAACCAAACAGGTTTAAAATCATGTCTGTATTACTATAGCTTATAGATACTAAACACTAAAGAAAACACAAGCATAAAATTCTCATCTCTAAATTTTGTGAACTTTATGACCAAATAAAATTGAAAGAACACATTAACTCTCAGGTTTGCTAATCAAAATATCTAAACAATCTTGTTTCTATCTTTCCCACCTAACTATAAATTCAATTAATTCTTAGAACACTTGGAAAATAGCAGAGCACAGGGCCAGGAATTGTGCCACAAAGATAAACATTAACAGAGTCCAAGAGACTTCAGAGACATGCAAACTAGACACCTAGTTTCTGACAGCCAGTGTTCTAGGTTGGCACCAAACAGAAGGGTTTCCCAGTGAATGGTGCTGTGTGTTATATGTATGAAATAAAAGGATCCACTACCTATTCATACAGGTGTGTAGCAGTTCAATTCCAAATGGATTAAAGACTTAAATGTGAAATCAAAACTACAAAACTTTTAAAGCATGACAGCATTTACATAACATCAGGGAAAGATTTTGTGTAAGACACAGACAAACCAATTATATTAATATGTATTTTAAAGAGTGAAAGGCACATCAAAATTTAGAGAAGCTAACAGGATTAATACTCAGAATATAAACACATACACACAGAGATCAAATAAAAAGGGATAAAATACTAGGTGTTTTACAAAAAAGAAAACTTGAAATGGTCCATAAACTCACAAAACACTGTTCCATTTTACTAATATTTCTGGAAATTAGGAAACATTATTTTCTGTGCTGCCAGGGATTGAACATAGGGCCTCATGGCTGTTAAGCACAAACTCTACCACTGGGCTACATCCCCAGTCCTATAAATTTTAAATATAATTAAAATACAGTTTCATACCTACGATATTAGTAAACTCACAATATCAAGTCTGACAATGTCAAATAGGGTAGAGTCATTGGAATACTTGTTGGTGGGAGTATAGTTGGAACATTTTGACACCATTGAGTAAAATTGCAGATGTAGCCTACATTCCCACAATCCCACTATTAGACATGTACATACCCTGGAGAAATGCCTGCCTCTGTGCACCAGGCCATAAGCACAAGAATATGCAGAGCACACTACTTACAAAACCAAGAACCTGGAAACAAATGTCTGTAACAGTAGAATGATGAGTTACATATTTCGGTCCAAAAATGGAATCAAATAAATCAGGTGCAGTGGCACACGCTTGTAATCCCAGCTACTTGAGAGGATGAGGCAGGAGGATCTTTAGTTCAAGGCCAGCCTCAACAACTTAGCAAAAGCCTGTCTCAAAATAAAAAGGACTGGTGATGTAGCTCAATGGTGGAGCGGTTGCTCAGCAATGCAGAAAGTCCAGTGTAGCCAAAAAAAGGAATCAAAATAGCATTAAGTTCCACTACACAAAACAATATGGCTGAATCTCAATGTAATGTTAAACCCAAAACTAGCTGTAGGAAACACACAGTATGATTAAAGTGTTTTATAGGCTGGATTTCTAAACATTAAAAAATGAAAGTGGTAAGGATTTTTCATTGTAGAGTAAAAACTATTTTTAAAAGATGGACTGTTGCTGATTCTGAACCCCGTATAAAACAGGGACAGTAACAGATTCTGCAGTTACTAAGCGAGCCTTGCTCTTGACAGCAGCCACTCTGCTCATTAAATGTGTTTTCCTGGGCCTGGACTAGATTAGCATGAGTCTCTCTGGTCCCTGCTGCCAAGTAAATCATGAACCGGTTGGCTGGCTCGTTGGCCTGGTTTAAGAATGGAGCTAATGAGCCCAGGGTCAGGGGTTCAGTCCCCTTGTGGTCCAGTTGACTTTGTTTTGTTTCATACACAAAGGCCACACCACTATCCTATCAATGTCAGAAGAGGGACTGACAAGAATAGATCCATTAGCTCTATTAGAAAATAAACTAAGCTCAAAGCTCTGCTCCACATACAAATTACAGCCCTTTTACTTATAAGCAATTGTGAAAACATCAACAAAAGTCTTAAGTGCCCAAGCTGTAGCTAAAAAGCCAAAAAACTTACTTGATGCCTTTTCCTGCAGCCTGGATCAATATCATAGGGGTCCCTGTACTTGAGATCCAGCCTTCTGTAAATTCTAACTTTATGAAATGGGGATTCTGAAAATGATATCATTTCTTAAGAAATTACCTTACATTTTTTATGATTTGAAAGTGCTTTACAAATGGAAACTTGAAGTCAACAGGATAGGAAAGGTAGAACCAGAACCAAGCTACTTGTAATGTTCAGTTCAGACTTTGTAGCCAGAGGTCTACATTATGAACTTGACCTCTGTCACATGCCCAAAATTCTTCCTATGAAGATCTTTAAAGAGGGAACTGGACAGATGTTTTCTTTAATCTTCACTGATTAAGACAAATCTGTGGAATGTAAAAATTCTAGAGCTTTTTGTTTAGGCAAACAACATGAATTCGACAATTGTTCCCTCTGGTCTCAAGAACTGGCCTGAGGTCAAATTTTGTTTGTTGTTTTATTTTTTTGTACCAGAGATTGAACCCAGGGGTACTTAACCACTGAGCCACATCCATCCCCAGCCCTTTTCATTTTTTATTTTGAGACAGGGTCTCTAAGTTGCTTAGGGCCTCACTAAATTGCTAAGACTGACTGAACTCCTCAGCCTCCCAAACCACTGGGATTACAGGCATGCACCACTATGCCCAGCTAAATTACATTGAATTCTAAACAAAATTATGTCTAAACCTATAAGATTTGATTATAAACCCTTCTCTTGTTTTATACTCTGAGAAACTGAACTAAAAAGCTGTGTTCCATCAAAGCCTGGGGCACAGTCTTGTGCAATCTATTAGGCAACTTTTTAAAAAGGGACAGGAGTTATAATAACTAATTGTTTGGTACCAAGTAAATTGGGTGCTATCTCTGAAAGGTCACAAGTCATGGAGGCCAGGCAGTTCATCTTGTTCCAAGAGATGGACATTTGGATGCATTCCTCAGCCTGCCTGGACACTGGTCAGGCAAGTAAAACATGACAGACTTTTTTTTATTTTTTTTTTAGCCTTTATTTTATATATTTATTTTTATGTGGTGCTTAGGATGGAACCCAGTGCCCCACACATGCTAGGTGTGTGCCCTACCTCTACTACCACTAGCCATAATCCCAGCCCCGGACTCTTTTTTTGAGAAAAGGAAGAAACTCTGCTTGTAGAGCTAAAGAGTCAAGTAGGTAACTAAAGATAAAGGTAGAGAAGTAGAAAGCAAGGGACCTACGATCTTTTTAATGAATCCTATTGAGTAGTCAGAAGGAAGAGAATATCATATAAGTGATATAAGGTCCAAAGATGAAAAGACTTCTTTGAAGACAGTTCCCAAGAAGGTTGATTCATGTTACATGCTGGCTCATGACTAACATTGAGTGAGCGATGGAGGTGATAAGTGATCACAAGGCACGGAGAATGCTGGGGCTAGAGATGTAAGAAAACTGCCTGATCAAGGCGGCACCAGCAGGACTCGGGAAGAAGCAGAGAGAAGCCCAGAGCATGCAGGCAGGAGGGTAGGGAGGAAGGTTCCAGCCAAAAGACAAAATCCAAACCCAGAAACAGGAAAGGGCAGAGCCTCAAATACTTGTGAAGATCTTTCTGAAATTTTCAAAAGAAAAGAAACTGGTTAAAATACTCAGAGAAATCCTGTGGAGTAGTATGTACATGGTCTGAGTTATTCAAATGAAGCTAAATTTAGCCAACTATTTCTGAAGTACAGATGGGGAAAAAAAAATGCAAGGGAGACCACTAAAAATCATCCTGGAGAAACATAGGAAATAACATGTACGTGAGAAGCCTCAGCTATCACATAAATTAAATGCCTGCACGTCGAAAAAGCACGGAACAAAGATGAGAGAGCAACAAGAATGAGTTTACACAAGTATAAGATAAAGGCGTGTGGCGGCACACCGAGGCTTCCAAAAACAAGCCATGGTGGAGAAGACCCATGGGAAGGCCGGCTTCCATTTTAAAAGATGCTCCCCACATGTAGAATGAGGAGAATGATGGACCAGAAACAGATGTGAGCACGTGAGCCCATCCTCAGGGGAGGGCAAAGGGGAAGGAAAAAAATCACAGACCTCCAGCAAGAGAGCTGCAGCGTGGGAATCTCTCTGCGACATGGCGAGCAGCGTGCAGAGATCTCAAGCGCACAGCAGATGTGCCTAGTTCTGCTCTTCCAAAACAAGACATGTTGTGGTGCTCTGAGAAACTTCTGAGAAGAGACCTGGAAAGATGATTGCCATAATTAAGTCTTCAAAGCCAGCTTTCTGGCAAATTCTATGTTGGTTCTCTAAAGAAAAAAATGACACCAATAACCAGCACCATTAAAGCAATTAAAAAGTGACCAGTGGTGGGGCGTGGTGGCGCAGGCCTGTAATCCAAGCGACTCGGGAGGCTGAGTCAGGAGGATCATGAGTTCAAAGCCAGCCTCAGCAACTTAGTGAGGCCCTAAGCAACTCAGTGAGACCCGGTCTCTAAATAAAATACAAAATAGGGCTGGGGATGTGGCTCAGTGGCCAAGTGTCCCTGAGTTCAATCCCTGGTTCCAAAAAAAAAAAAAAAAAAAAAAGAAGAAGAGCTCAGAACAAAGTCCTTGAATGAAGCAAAGAAAGAATCCAGCAGCAGAAGAATGTATTCACCTTCAACAGTGTGAGGCAGGGTGGGCTGGTTAAAATACTCAGAGAATTCCTGTGGAGTAGTATGTGAGGCAGCAATTTCAAATTGCTTTTGAAATATACAGAGGGAAATATATTCCAGGCCTGAGATTGAATATGACTGTATGCTTGGTTTCTTTAATTAGCCAGCTGGGGATTTTTTTTTTCTTTTTTTACTGCTATTTTTAGATCCAAAAAACTTAGCCTTCTCTCCCTACTAGTAGCTGTTTTGAAGTTAGGAAACACAGCCAATTTAAATATTAGACCAATCAAAACAACCCAGAGACAGGTGCTCTCAAAAGAAAAAACAAATAAGTTCAAACTTAAAAACCAAACAAACAAAAAAACTGTTCAGGACTGCCTTTGTGATCCTTTTATGTGTTTTATGTTAGGAGTGTGAAGAAGACAGTCTCATGAAGATAAAGTTGTTAATAAAGATAAAGTGAAACTTGAAGAATCCACTGCAAACCCTTAACTGCTTCTCACCCAAACCTTCTGCATGACCTAAGTGCTTATTCTCCAATATCAAAGACAGTGACCTTCAAATTACACAAAAGGATTGTTTTCCAAAGTCAATTAAGGAGTCTTTTTTTTTTTTTTTTTTTTTTTTGGAGATTCCAGATAGCTGAATAGAGGCACTCAACACCCACTTCCTCCTCCACCAAGGACAGAAGTAGCAAGTTTATAATTGCATTTCCAGGTGAGTGACTATGAGAGAACATCAGAAATCAGCAAGGGAGAAACTGAAACCTTGTAAGAGTCAGAGATCTTGAACAAGAGCATAGTAAGAGAAATAAAAACCCATGTACCTGCTATGTTGGCTCTACAGCTGGGTAAGAGTAACAGAGTCCCTGCAAGCTGCTCCAGCGCAGATGTTGGAATCCGAGCTACTGAAAGTTTCACAATCCTCACAGGCTGGCAGCCCACTTAGCTAAGAGACATGAAATCTGCACAGTAGCCTTGTTGGAGCAAAGGACCTCACATCATCTCCCAGGGAACTCCCAGGGTGCTGTGCCCAGGAGGTATCTTGAGAAGTGAGCTATTGTCTGAGTTCGGGCTTCTCTGAGGGTCAGAAACCCCTGCATATTCCCATCTCTGGGGCTCCAATGACACTCCACTGCACTAGCTTAGGGGGTAACTTGGCCCAGCAGAATGACTGTAGCCTCAGCCCGCTGGGTGCCCTGCACCGCTGGGATGGGTGTTGCAACATGGAAGGGAATAGAGGGTGCTATCCTTGAAAACCAGAAAATTGGGTATTTTCCCTCTGAGATTAAGGGTATGGCCAGCTGCCTGTGGACTTGGGCAAGTTCCAGGACTGAAGGCGGGTGCCCATGTAGTTCCCACCACTCATCCCCACTATGCCTGGTTCAGGCGCCTGTTACTGACAGGGGAGCGAGGGAACCATGGTTCTCTCTGCTGTCTCACCCACGGGGCAGGCTGAGGGAGCCTTTCTCAGCTATGTGATTCCAGCCATCCCCCGACCCCAGGGGCAGGCACAGCAAGAGGGTGCCCAGACCTACTTCACCCACTTGCACTCTGCTTCCAGGTCTCCCTCAGCAGACACTATAGCTAAAGGAGTTTGGTGGGGGGTGGAGGGGAGTTTCACCCCTACTGCCAGGTACACATGGCCAGAGGAGGCCTAAAAGGAACTCAGCCTGGCCGCAGTCATGGTCTCACTCCCAGGAGTATTGTCACCAAAACATCAGAGAGAACACTAGGGTTTCTGTTGCCATGCCATCTTTGTGGCTCCCGCCCCTGCACCTGGTCTGAAAGTGCACTGCTGTCAGGACTGGGTGTGAGAGCCACACAGGGGCTGCAGCAGTTCCCACCACCATCATTCCCCACGCATGGTCAGAAGCCCAGTGCTTCAGGCTCCTCAGCACTGCCACAGGCCTTGCTAATAGCACAGCTGGCACCAACAGTGCCCATGGAAACACGCATCTCCGGATAGGGGCCTCCACTCCCATTTTAGGAAAAGTCACACAATGAGCACCCTACACTCACTACTACCTACACCACGCCTGCCTGAAGTGCTAGTGTCCCCACTTGTGTGTGGACCAGAGACAGTGGGTTTGTCCAGCTCCACTATGTCATGCACTATACCAAAAGTCATTCATCATAACCAGGAAGCTTTAGGGAGATGACACTCTGGTGCCCAGCTAACACCCAACACACATATATCAGGAGAAAGCCACTTACTAAGAAGGCCACTCCATAAAAGTGATAGAGATATCTGACCTACCAGATGGGCAGATCTCACAGGGAGAAAAATATGGGGGGAAAAAGGTAATATGATATCGCCAGAAAAACTTGACAATTCTCTAACAATAGATTCTAAAGAAACCCATGATGGACACACTGCCTGATAAAGTATTTAAAAGTAAGGTTATAAAAATCTCAATGAGATACAAGAGAATACAGATAATAGCTACATAAAATTAAGGCAATGAAGGATCAGAAAGAGAAGTTCAGCAAAGAGAGATTCTGAAAAAGAAACAAACAGAAATCCTGGAGGAGAGGAGCTCTGTAAATCAAATGTAAAAATACAGTTAAAAGCCACAAGACTACATCGAGTAGAAGAAAGAATATCTGAAATGTGTATGTGTGTGTGTGTGTGTGTGTGTGTGTGTGTGAGAGAGAGAGAGAGAGAGAGAGAGAGAGAGAGAGAGAGGAGGGATGGAGGTAAGGAAGAAAAGCAGAAAGGAAGGGAAGAAGGGAGGAAGAAGAGAGTATTCAAGACCTATGGGCAGGGCTCAGTGGCGCACACCTGTAATCCCAGCTTGGAGGCTGAGGCAGGAGGATCAAGCATTAAAGTCAGCCTCAGCAATTTAGCAAGGCCCTAAGCAGCTCAGTGAGACCCTGTCTCTAAATAAAATATAAAAAAGTGCTGGGGATGTGGCTCAGTGGTTAAGCCCCTGTGGGTTCAATCCCTGGTACAAAAACAAAAACAAAAGCCCAACAACAACCCTATGGGACAACATTAAACAAACAAATCTCTGCACTTTAAGAATACCTGAAGGCATCCAACATGGATACCCCAGGAGGTCACTCTGTGTAAGTGGCACAGAAGAGCTCAGGGTTCTGTCCCATGATATACAGTCCCTTTCCACTGTGATGGAGATGAAAATGGGCTTTGTGTCTGCACTTGCAAATTCCTACAACTTCTGTGGACAACGATTGAGATGATAAGCCAGGCAGTGAACAATGTCTAGCATACTGAGATTTTTAATCAGATTAAGATATTCAAGAATCTAGTCCTTTTTTAAAATTTTCATTAAAAAAAATATGTGAAGACAAGGAAAACAAAATTGGGCACAGTAAACCTAGACAATAATATAATAGCAGAAAAGTTCCCCAGTCTTGGAAAAGATATGGATATCCATGTACAGGAGGCTTATAGGACCCTAGAGAAGACCAGTAAAGATCTTCACCACAGCATGTTATAGTCAAACTGTAAAAACATACAAGACAGGGCTGGGGTATGGCTCAGTGATAGAGAATGTGCCTAGTATGCATGAGGCCCTGAGTTCAATTCCCAGCACCACAGCAAAAGAAATAAATAAAAGAATAAGACAAAGAAAAAAATTCTAAAATCTTCAAGAGAAAAGTGCCAAGTTACATTTAGTGGTATCCCCATTAGACTAACAACAATTTTCCTTTAAGAACCCCTACAGACTGGGAGGGAATAAAAGGACATATTCCAAGTTCTGAAGCAAAAAAATTGCCAACCAAGAACATTATACCCAGAAAGGCTATCCCTCAAAAATAAAGGGAAATAAAACCTTACAAGACAAGCAAATACTGCAGGAATTCATGACCAACAGACCAGGCTTACTAAAGATGCTTCAGAGAATGAAATTATGGCATTTGTCAGTAAATGGATGAAATTGGAGAATATAATGCAAAGTGAAATAAGCGAATCCCAAAGAACCAAAGGCCGAATGTTTTCTCTGATATGCAGATGCTAATTCATAATAAGTGGGGAGGATAGGGAAAAATAGAGGTACTTTGGATTAGACAGAAGGGAGTGAAAGGAGGGGAGGGGTATGGGGATAGGAATGATATATACAATGAATCCGATATTGTTTTCCCATGTGCATATATGATTACATGACCTATGTAACTCTACATCATGTACAACCAGAAGAATGAGAAGTTATATTCCATTTGTGTATGATGTGTCAAAATGCACTCTACTGTCATGTATAACTGATTAGAACAAATGAAAAAATAAATAAAATTAAATAAATAAATCATGAAAAAAAAGATGCTTCAGAGTTCTTGATCCACAGTGTAAGAAAGACAACTACTATCATAAAAACATATTAAAGTAGCAATCCCACTATAAGATTCAATGCATGAAATAGAAATAGAAAAGAATCAACATCACCAACATGGCAAAGCACCAAACCACACAGGTGAACAAGAGAGGAAGAAAAGAATAAAGAGAAGTGCAGCCCAGCGCTCAGATGGGTGAGACTTCCCACTCAGGACGTTGAACCAGAGTGCTCTCGTGGGTCCTCCAAGGGGGCCATTGGCACAGCCTGGAGGCGAGAGTCCTTGGCGTGGGAAGTGGGCACTGAGGAGAGGCCACTTGGGTTGTCCTCTCCCTGGGGCCCAGCCCAGAGGCCTGCATTCAGCTCAGCCAAGTCCCAAGAGAATTCCAGATCCAGGGAGATGGACCCAGCGACAGACATCAGGCACAGCCCAGCGCAGATGGGTGAAAGTTCCCCACCCAGGTCCTAGGCCCAGAATGCTCCCATGAGACCTCTGAGGGGGCAGCAGGCACAGTGTAGAAGCTGGAGCCTTCAGTGTGGGGGAAGCAAGCACAGAGTGTACACTTGAGGCTCCCATGCTGGGAGGCTGAGCCCAGATGCCAAGTCTTACTCCAGCCTGGCCCCGGCCTGTGGTCTAGTGTTACTGAAGACTAGGAGGTGAGAAAATGGAAACCTGCAGGGACACCATTTGTTTTAAGGGGCAAAGCTGCTATACCCCAGATTCTCACGGATAGAAGGGAAGATACATGAACAACATGAGAAGAAAGGGGAAGAAAGTGTCTCAAACAAACCTAGAAACTTCATCAACAGAATCCAGTGATAACATGGTAGAAGAAATGTCAGAAAGGGAGTTCAGAATACACATAATTAAAATGATCAGAGAAGCAAACGATGAGAGAAGAGAGAAAATGCAGGAAATGAATGATCACACCAATCAACAGTTTAAAGAACAGATGCAGAAGCAGAAGATCATTTCAATAAGGAGATAGAGATATTGAAAACAAACCGAACAGAAATCCTTGAATTGAAGGAAACGATAAACCAAATTAAAAACTCAATAGACAGCATAAGCAGGAGGATAGATCACCTGGAGGACAGAACATCAGACATTGAAGACAAAATATTTAATCTTGAAAATAAAGTTGACCAAACAGAGAAGATGGTAAGAACTCATGAACAAAGCCTACAAGAATTAAGGGATATCATGAAAAGACCAAATTTGAGAGTTATTGGGATTGAGGAAGGCACACAGATACAAACCAAAGGAATGAATAATCTGTTCAGTGAAATAATGTCAGAAAATTTCCCACAGCTGAAGAATGAAATGGAAAATCAAATACAAGAGGTTTACAGGACACCAAATGTACAAAACTATGACAGGTCAACACCAAAGCATATTATAATGAAAGTACCTAACATACAAAATAAAGATAGCATTTTAAAGGCTGCGAGAGAAAAAAGTCAGATTACATTCAGGGGGAAACCAATATGGTTATCAGCAGATTTCTTAGCACAGACCCTAAAAGCAAGAAGGGCCTGGAATAATGTATTCCAAACCCTGAAAGAAAATGGAGGCCAACCAAGAATCTTGTACCCAGCAAAACTCACCTTCAGATTTGAAGATGAAATAAAATCCTTCCATGATAAACAAAAGCTAAAAGAATTTACAAATAGAAAGCCAGCACTACAGAACATTTTCAGCAAAATATTCAATGAGGAAGAAATGAAGATCAACAATGTAATGAATACATTACATTGCTGTGTTGAATATAAATCATATCTCAATAATAACCCTGAATGTTAATGGCCTGAACTCATCAATCAAAAGACATAGACTAGCAGATTGGATTAAAAAGAAAGACCCAACAATATGCTGCCTCCAAGAGACGCATCTCATAGAAAGAGATACCCACAGACTAAAGGTAAAAGGATGGGGAAAAACATACCATGCACACGGACTCAGTAAAAAAGCAGGGGTTTCCATCCTCATATCGGATAAAGTGGACTTCAAGCCAAAATTAGTTAGATGGGATAGTGAAGGACATTTCATTCTCCTTAAGAGAAGCATAAATCAGCAAGACATAACAATCATAAATATTTATGCACCAAACAACAGCACATCCATGTATGTCAATCAAATCCTTCTCAACTCCAGGAACCAAATAGACCTCAACACAATAATACTGGGTGACTTTAACACATCCCTCTCACCATTGGACAGATCTCCCAAGCAAAAACTGAACAAAGAAACCATAGAACTCAATAACACAATCGCTAATTTAGACTTAACAGACATATATAGAATATTTCATCCATCAAGAAGTGGATACACTTACTTCTCAGCACCACATGGATCCTTTTCTAAAATAGACCATATGTTATGCCACAAAGATACTCTTAGCAAATACAAAAACATAGAGATACTACCTTGTATTCTATCAGACCATAATGGAATGAAATTAGAAATCAATGATAAAACAAAAAACAGAAACTACTCCAACACCTGGAGATTAAATAATATGCTGTTGAATGATGCATGGATAACAGAAGACATCGGGGGGGAAATAAAAAAATTCTTAGAGATCAACAAGAACAATGACACAACATATCAAAATCTCTGGGATACTATGAAAGCAGTGCTAAGAGGAAAATTCATTGCATGGAGCACATTCAAAAAAAGAATAAAAAGTAAACAAATAAATGACCTCACATTACAACTTAAAGTCCTAGAAAAAGAAGAACAGTACCTCACCAAAAGTAGTAGAAGACAGGAAATAATTAAAATCAGAGCAGAAATCAATGAAATTGAAACAAAAGAAACAATTCAAAAAATTGACAAAACAAAAAGTTGGTTCTTTGAAAAAATAAACAAAATTGATAAACCCTTAGCCACACTAGCGAAGAGAAGGAGAGAGAAAACTCAAATTACTAAAATTTGTGATGAAAAAGGAAATTCACAACAGACTCTAATGAAATACAAACCATAATTAAAAGCTATTTTGAAAATTTATACTCCAACAAAATAGAAAACCTGGAAGACATCAACAGGTTCCTAGAGGCATATGAGCCACCCAAACTGAATCTGGAGGATATACACAACTTAAATAAATCAATTTCAAGCAATGAAATAGAGGAAGTCATCAAAAGACTACCATCAAAGTCATCTACCAACAAAGAAAAGTCCAGGACCAGATGGATTCACAGCCGAGTTCTACAAGACCTTCAAAGAAGAGCTCATTCCAATACTCCTCAAAGTATTTCATGAAATAGAGGAGGAGGGAACCCTTCCAAACTCATTCTATGAAGCTAATATCACCCTGATACCAAAACCAGAGAAGGACACACCGAGGAAAGAAAATTTCAGACCAATATCCCTAATGAACATAGATGCAAAAATTCTTAACAAAATCTTAGCAAATTGCATACAAAAGCATATTAAAAAGATAGTGCACCATGATCAAGTGGGTTTCATCCCAGGGATGCAAGGGTGGTTCAACATCCGGAAATCAATAAATGTAATTCACCACATCAACAGACTTAAAGTCAAGAACCACATGATTATTTCAATAGATGCAGAAAAAGCATTTGATAAAATACAGCACCCCTTCATGCTCAAAACGCTAGAAAAAATAGGGATAGTAGGAATGTTCCTTAACATTGTAAAGGCCATCTATGCTAAGCCCACAGCTAACATCATTCTAAATGGAGAAAAATTGAAAACATTCCCCCTGAAAACTGGAACAAGGCAGGGATGCCCTCTTTCTCCACTTCTATTCAACATCATCTTTGAAACTCTAGCCAGAGCAATTAGACAGATCAAAGAAATTAGAGGAATATGAATAGGAAATGAAGAGCTCAAACTATCCCTATTTGCTGATGACATGATTCTCTATTTAGAAGACCCTAAAAATTCCACCAGAAAACTTCTGGAACTCATAAATGAATTCAGTAAAGTAGCAGGATATAAAATTAATGCTCATAAATCGAATGCATTTGTATTTGTAAGTGATGCATCCTCTGAGAGAGAAATTAGGAAAACTATACCATTCACAATAGCCTCAAAAAAAAATAAAATACTAGGGAATCAATCTAACAAAAGAGGTGAAAGACCTCTACAATGAGAACTACAGAACACTAAAGAAAGGATTTAAAGAAAGTTTGAGAACATGGAAAGATCTCCCATGTTCTTGGATAGGCAGAATTAATATTGTCAAAATGGCCATACTACCAAAAGCACTATACAAATTCAATGCAATTCCAATTAAAGTCCTAATGACAGACCTCATAGAAATAGAGCAAGCAATCATGAAATTCATTTGGAGGAATAAGAGACCCAGAATAGCTAAAGCAATTCTTAATAAGAAGAGGGAAGCAGGGGGTATCACAATACCAACTATATTACAGAGCAATAGTAACAAAAACAGCATGGTATTGGCACCAAAATAGACAGGTAGATCAATGGTACAGAATAGAGGACACAGAGACAAACCCACATAAATACAGGTATCTCATACTTGACAAAGGAGCCAAAAACATACAATGGAGTAAAGAAAGCCTCTTCAACAAATAATGCTGGGAAAACTGGAAATCCATATGCAGCAAAATGAAACTAAACCCGTATCTCTCACCCTGTACAAAACTCAACCCAAAATGGATCAAGGTCCGGGTGCGGTGGCGCACGCCTGTAATCCCAGCAACTTGCGAGGCTGAGGCAGGAGGATCTCGAGTTCAAAGCCAGCCTCAGCAACTTAGCAAGGCCTCAAGCAACTCAGTGAGACCCTGCCTCTAAATAAATAAAAAAAAAAAATACAAAATAGGGCTGGGGATGTGGCTCAGAGGTCAAGTGCCCCTGAGTTCAATCTCCGGTTCCAAAAAAACAAAAAAACAAAATAGATCAAGGACCCAGGAATTAAGACCAGAGACCCTGCACCTAATAGAAGAGAAAATAGGTCCAAATCTTCATCAGGTGGGCCTAGGACCAGATTTCCTTAACACGACTCCCAAAGTGCAAGAAATAAAAGCAGGAATCAATGATTGGGATAGAGTCAAACTAAAAAGCTTTTTCTCAGCAAAGGAAACAATCAGCAATGTGAAGAGAGAGCCTTCAGAGTGGGAGAAAATCTTTGCCACACACACTTCAGATAGAGCACTAATCTCCAGAATCTACAAAGTACTCAAAAATCTTTACACCAAGAACACTAATAACCCAATCAATAAATGGACCAAGGAAATGAACAGACACTTTACAGAAGGCGATCTACAAGCAATCAACAGATTTATAAAAAAATGTTCAACATCCCTCGTTATAAGAGAAATGCAAATCAAAACCACCTTAAGATTTCATCTTACCCCAATTAGAATGTCTTTTATTAAGAATACACGCAATAACAGGTGTTGGCAAGGATGTGGGGAAAAGGGTACACTCATACATTGCTGGAGGGATTGCAAGTTGGTGCAGCCACTCTGGAAAGCAGTATGGAGATTCCTTAGAAAACTTGGAATGGATCCACCATTTGACCCAGCTATTCCACTCCTTGGCCTATACCCAAAAGACTTAAAATCAGATTACTACAGTGATGCAGCCACATCAATGTTCATAGCTGCTCAATTCACAATAGCTAGATTGTGGAACCAACCTAGATGCCCTTCAATAGATGAATGGATAAAGAAACTATGGTATATATACACAATGGAATATTAGTCGGCCATAAAGAAGAATAAAATTATGGCATTTGTAGGTAAATGGATGATGTTGGAGACTGTCATGCTAAGTGAGATTAGCCAATCCCAAAAATCCAAAGGCCAAATGATCTCTCTGATAAGTGAATGATGATACATAACGCGGGGTGGAAGGGAGGCAAGAATGGAGGAAGGATAGATTGCACAGAGGGAAGGGAGGGGTGGGGTCAGGGTGTGGGGGTAATAATTATAACAGAATGAGACATACATCATTGCCCTGTGTCCATGTATGAATGCACAGATGGTGTGACTCTACTTTGTGTACAAACAGAGAAACAACAGCTGTACTCCATTTGTGTTCAATGAATCAAAATAAATAAATTTAAATAAAAGAAAAGAAAAATAAAAGAATAAAGAGTGTTCAAAACAACTGGAAGAAAATCAACAGAAGGCTAGGAATAAGTTCTTACTGATCTACAAACTTGAATATAAACAGACTAAATTCCTCAGTTATGCATATGACAATATGCTGCCTATAAGAAATTCACTTCACCAGTAAAGACACACACAGTAAAAAGATAGGAAATATTCAAGGCTGTTACAGTTTGGATCTGGCATGTCCCCCAAAAGTTTATGTGTTGAGAGCATGGTCCCCAATGCAGCAAGGTTCAGATGTTGGGCTTTAGGCAATGATTGGACCATGAGGGCTCAAGCCTCATCCTGCAGTCATTAATCCATTTAGTGGATTAACACATTGATAGATGGATGGACTACTGGGAGGAAGGACCTAGTAGGAGGAAGTAGATCACTGGGGGCATGACATGAAAGGGTTCCTCTTCTCCCTGGCCCCTTTCTCTTTCTCTCCTTCTCTCTACACTCCCAAGCAACCATTAGCTGCACAGGAAGATCACAAGTTGAAGGCTGGCCTGAGCAACTCAGCAAAACACCCTGTTTTAAAAATAGAAAAGGACTGGTAGTATAGCTCAGCGGTAGAGCACCCCTGAGTTCAATCCCCAGTACCACAAAGGGATATAAAAAACTGAAAGGGAGCCCTTCCAAACTTATTCTACAAGGGCAACATTACCCAATCGCCAAAACGAGAACACAAAAGAAAACTTATAGACTAATATCCCAAATGAACATATGCACAAAAATTCCCGGTAAAATATTAGCAAATTGAATTCAACAGCACATCAAAAATTATATGCCACAGATCAATTTCATTTCACCCCAGGGATGCAGGACTGGTTAATAAAATGAACCAAAAAGCACAATACATCCCATCACATCAATAAAATGAAGGAAAATATCATATGATCATCTCAACTGTTGCAGAAAAAGCATTTGATAAAATTAAATATCCTTTCAGATAAAACCCCTGAACAAGTCAGGTATAAGAGGATCATTCCTCAACATAATAAAGGCTACATATGACAAACCTAGAGTCAGCATCATATTGAATGCGGAAAAGTGGAAAGTATTTCCTGTAAGATTAGCAAAAAGAGTGCCAGCTCTCAGTGCTCTTATTCAGTATAGCACTAGAAGTTTTAGCCAGAGCAATTTTAAGCAAGAGAAAGAAATACAAAGCATACAAATAGAAAGGGAGGAAGTCAGATTGTCCTGGTTTGCAGATTATATTATTCGACGTGTAGAAAAACCAAAAAAACATCTTTTCTCCAATGTATGTTTTTGGCACCTTTGTCTAGTATGAGATAACAGTATTTATGTGGGTTTGTCTCTGCATCTTCTATTCTGTACCATTGGTCTACCTGTCTGCTTTGGTGCCAATACCATGCTGTTTTTGTTACTATGGCTCTGTACTATAGCTTAAGGTCCGGTAGTGTGATGCCCCCCGCTTCACTCTTCGTGCTAAGGATTGCTTTGGCTATTCTGGGTCTTTCATTTTTCCAAATGAATTTCCTGATTGATTTTTCTATTTCTATGAAAAATGACATGGTATTTTAATAGGAGTTGTCTTAAATCTGTATAATGCTTTTGGTAGTGTGGCCATTTTGACAATATTAATTCTGCCTATCCAAGAGCATGGGAGATCTTTCTATCTTCTAAGGTTTTCTTTTAATTTCTTTCTTTAGTATTCTGTAATTTTCATTGTAGAGGTCTTTCACCTCTTTGTTAGAATGATTTCCAAGGGTTTTTTATTTTTTGAGACAATTGTGAATGGGGTAGTTTTCCTAATTTCTCTTTCAGAGGATTCATTACTGATGTATAGAAATGCATTTGATTGGGCTGGGGATATAGCTCAGTTGGTAGAGGGCCTGCCTTACAAGCACAAGGCCCTGGGTTCAATCCCCAGTGCCACAAAAAAAAAAAAATGTATTTGATTTATGGATGTTGATTTTATATCCTGCTACTTTGCTGAATTCATTTATTAGCTCTAGAAGTTTTCTGGTGGATTCTTCTAAATATAGAATCATGTCATCAGCAAATAGTGATAGAGTTCTTCTTTTCCTATCTATATCCCTTTAATTTCTTTCATTTGTCTAATTGCTTTGGCTAGAGTTTCCAGAACTATATTGGATATGCACAAGGAGAAGATCAAAACTAATCCCTATGTCTCGCCCTCTACAAAAATCAACTCAAAATTGATCAAAGATCTAAATGTAAGATCTGAAACTATAAAGTTAATAGAAGAAAACAGGGGACACACTTCACGATGTTGATACAGGCGATGGTTTTCTGAACTGAACCCCAAAAGCACAGGAAGCAAAAGCAAAAGTTGAACAGGATTACTAAAGTTTCTGCACAGCAAAGGATATAATCAACAGGATGAAGAATCTACCTACAGAATGGGAGAAATTGTTTGCCAATTATTCATCTGACATAGAGTTAGTATCCAGAATATATAAAGAACTAAAATAAACTTAACAACAAAACCAACCAAATTTTAAAATGGGCAAATAATCTGAAAAGACACTTCTCAAAAAAAGAAATACAAATGGACATCAAATAGATGAAAAAATGCTTATTATCATTAGCTATTAGAAAATATGAGTCAAAACCACAATGAGATATCCTTTCACCCTAATTAGAATTACAATTATTTTTTTAAAAAGTCCTGGTGAGGAAATAGGGGAAAGGAACTCTTATTTACTGCTGATGAGAATGTAAATTAGCGTAGCCATTACAGAGAACAGTATGGAGGTTTCTCAAAAAGCTAAATCTATCATACAATCAAGCTATGATATCCCACTTCTGCATATATATCCAAAATAAATTAAATAAGCACACCAAAAAAATACCTGTGTGTCCATGTTTATTGAAGCAACATTTGCAGTAGGGGGTGGAATCAGCCTATGTGCCCATCAACATATGAGTGGATAAAGAAAATGTGACATATATACATATAAAAAAAATTTTTTGTACCAGGAATTGAACCCAGGGGCACTTAACCACTGAGCCACATCCCCTGCCTATTTATTTATTCATTTATTTATTATTTTGAGGCCAGGTATCAGTAAGTTTCTTAGGGTGTTGTTAAATTGCTGATGCTGGCTTTGAACTCGCAATCCTCCTGCCTCAGCCTGCCCACTGCTGGGATTACAGGCATGCACTACCACATCTGGCCAATGATATGTATACATAATGGAGATTCTGTCATCTGCAACAAAATGGATAGAATTGGAAGTCATTATGTTAAATGAAATAACCCAGAAACAGAAAGACAAGTACCACATGTTCTTTCATATGTGGAAATTTAAAGTTGACCTGAAGGTAAAAGAGTAATTAACAGAGACTGGGAAAGGAGTGTATATTGGTGGGGATGGAAGAAGGAGGGTTGGATTTGATCAGTGAGTGGTGCACATATATAAGGGAACATCACACTGAACCCCATTACTCTTGGATGTTTAATATGTGTTAATATAAAACTTTTTAAAAATACATTTTTAAAGTTGATCCCTGCTACACTTTCCCTCCACTAATGATAACTACACTTTTTGCTTTATTATTTTGACAACCATGAGGCCAGGTCTCAGTAAGTTTCTGAGCAAATACTTAATGAGAAAGTAGCACACCGAGGAACTTTGCAAAGCACTTTGTTTACACTAAGGGCATTTAATCTCATGTAACCCTCACAAAGTCCTGTAAGGCAACTGAATGTAGAAAAGTCAAAGAATTGACTCTAAGCCACATAGCTGGACTGGAGACGTGGCTCAGCGGTAGAGCACTTGCCTGGCATGTGTGAGGCCCTGGGTTCAATCCTCAGCACTGCGTATAAATAAATAAAATAAAAAAGACCCATTGACAACTTAATTTTTTTTTTTTTTTTCTTTTTGGGTACTAGGGATTGAGCCCAGGGGCACTCGGCCACTGAGCCACACCCCCAGCCCTATTTTGTATTTTATTTAGAGACAGGGTCTCACTGAGTTGCTTAGGGCCTCACTAAGTTGCTGAGGCTGGCTTTGAACTCGCGGTCCTCCTGACTCAGCCTCCCAAGTTGCTGGGACTACAGGTACGCCACCGTGCCTGGCTAAAAATATTTTTTTAAAAAGCTACATAGCTAAGAAATGACTCTGAAGTTTGTAATCTTAACCACTGGGATCTGCTCCCTTAATAGATAACTAAATGTTGAGCAGGAAAAGTATAACAATTACAACAGTCTATGATTCATTCAATTCTTTTACATTTTATAAGTTCTTTAAAAAATGTTATTATGGAAAAATTCAAATATATGCAAAGTAAATAAAATAGCATAGAGACCCTATGTGCCTCTCCTGCCATTCTTGCATCATCTTTACCTTCTCTTAACTCTACCTCTTTTTTTTGCAGTTTTTTTCCCCCAGGTAAAAATATGTACATGTGACATGCACCAATCTTTGTGGGACTATCTGACGAATGGATACCAGAGTGCAACCCACGGTGCTCTGATAAGTCAGAGCATTCTTACCTTAGAAAGTGCCCCTTCCCAGCCATGCCTCCCACCCAAGAGGCAATCTCTGTGAGGTTATTTTCCCCACCTTAGTTTTGTCTCTTTCAGAATGTATATAAGTGGAACAATACAGTATGTACCTTTGTGCCTGGCTTCTTTATTCAGCATGTTTCTTTTTTGTCCTTTTATTAATTTTTTTTGCATGTTTTTGAGATTTGCATGTTTTGAGATCCATGTTGTTGAATGTATCAGCAGTTCATTCCTTGTATGAATACAGCAAAATCTATCCATTCTCCTACTGATGCTCATTTGGGCTGTTTACAGTCTGGGTTATGACGCATAAAGCCACATGAATATTCCTGTACACGCCATTTTTGTGAAAAAGTGTTTTCATTTATCCTAGGAGTGAAGATCCTAAGTTGAAGGTTAGGTGTGTGCTTGATGTTTATGTAAAATTGCCAAACATTTTTCCAGAGTGGATGCACTAGTTCTTACACTTCCACTAGCCACCTGTGAGCCTTCCAGTTGCTTGCACACAGCCTTGCCAACATCTGATGTCCTGAGTCTTGTTAATTTCAGCATTCTAATGGGTGTGTCACCAGTGCTATTTTTATGGTGGTTTTAGTTTACATCTCCCTGATGACCAATGATGCTGGGCATCTTTTCATGTGCTTGCTGCACATTCAGATCTTCCTTTGTGAAATGTCTAAGATTTTTGCCCATTTTTCTAAAAAGTGGATTGTCTTTATTATTGAATTATAGAAGTTTTTATACATTTCTGCAAATAAGTCCTTTGTTAGAAGTTTGGCCACTATCTTCTAGGCTATGAATTACTTATCATTCTTGATGTTTCTAATAACTAGAAATATTTAATTTTGAAGAAATCCAATTTGTAATTTTTTTTTCTTTTATGGTAATTACTTTTCTAAGCCCTATCTTAAAAAAAAAAAAAAAAAAGTCATCTCCTCCCAGTTCACAAGTATCTTTTTCTTTTTCTTTTTTTTTTTTTTGGAACCAGGGATTGAACTCAGGGACACTTGGCCACTGAGCCACATCCCCAGCCCTATTTTGTATTTTATTTAGAGACCGGGTCTCACTGAGTTGCTAAGGGCCTGGCTAAGTTGCTGAGGCTAGCTTTGAACCCTCGATCCTCCTGACTCAGCCTCCCAAGTTGCTTGGATTACAGGCATGTGCCACCACACCTGGCTAGTTCACAAGTATCTTGTGTCTTGTGTTCTTTTCCTAAAGCTTCATAGTTTTAGTTTTTACATTCTGCTTCTTGTTCACATGTGGTCATATATTTTTTGTGCACAACTTCTTGAAGACACTGCTGCTTCCCCATTGACTTACCTTGCCCTTTGGACAAAAGAACAGTGGGCCAAATAAGGGAGGATCCATTTCTTAATTTTCCAGGGGTTTTGCTATTGTTTTGTTTTTCAGCGCTAAGGATCCATCCCAAGGCTCCATGCACGCTGGGCAAGTGCTCCTCCACTGAGCTATGTCCCCAGCCTACATTTCTGGTTTTTGTTTGTTTTTTGGTTTTGTACTGGGGACTAAACCCAAGTGTGCTTTACCACTGAGTTTCATCCCAGGCTTTTTTATTTTATTTTTACTTTGAGACAGAGTCTTAATAAATTGCTGAGCTTGGCCTTGAACTTGTGATCATCCTGCCTCAGCCTCGTGACCGCTGGCATTCCAGGTGTGCACCACGGAGAACGGCACACTTCTGTCCTTAAACCACATTGTTTTGATTATTGTAGCATTAGATGGTAAATCTTGAGTCATAAATACAAATCTTCTTGCTTTCTTCTTTTTAAAGGTTGTTTTGTCAAGTTTATGTCATTTTCATTTCTGTGTAGATTTTAAAATCATCTTGTCAATTTACTTCATTAAAAATACTGACGGAGTGAGGCTGGGATAGAGCACAAGCTTAGCGTGGGAGGGGACTGGGTTCCACCCCAGCTGCACCTAAATAAATAAGTATAATTAAAAGACTTCTGGGATTGTGATTGAGATTATGTTGATTCTCTCTCTTACTTTAGGGAAAATTAACATTTTTAACAATTTGAGTTATCAATCTTCAAGTCTGGAATCACTTTCTGTTTAATGGAAACTTGACTCTTTAAAAGAAGAAGTATCCTTGCAAGCACAAGCCTGGGTTCAATCCCCAGCACCACAAAAGAAAATAAAAAGTATTATTAGATGTACCTTTTCCAAAATTGAAGGTGTTTTCTATCCTACCCTACCCTACTCAAAAATTTATTAGCTATTGGATTATTTTAGTTAGAGATTACCTCAAATAACAATAATAATTCCAATCAGGGAAAAATGATCCCTAAAATGTAAATAAAGGAAACATATGAGCTAATCTGGCAAGGCATCCAATAGTAGGGTTAAAATATGTTTATGCTTAATATGTAATCTTTTTTTTCAAGTTTCATGTTAAGGGGAAGGCCACACAGTCTTCCTGACAACAGCTGAAATTAATCAAACCTTGAGGCTCTGAATGTTGGACAACATAAAAAACTTAAGTAGATAATGGAAGATAATGGAAACCCCAGCTTCCTAAAGATAACATAACTTCTCTTATTAACTTCTTAAAATTAAGAGTCATGTGATCTGTTAAAGAGAAAAGCATTGGCAAGAGCAATTTCTGGTATCTGTACACCAGCGTCACAACTCAACTCTTGCAACAGAGCAAAGACCAAGAGGAGAGACCTGCTTAGCTCTATCACTGAAAAGAGGAAACTCTTCTCAGGGAACAAAGGAAGTGTTTTCCGCTTCAGCGGTACTTCTTACCAGACTAACATCCAGCAGGGGCTAACTCCCACCTGGCCAAATGGATGATTAATGAGCATTAATGACAAGTAAGGTTTGAGTGTGTGATCCAGGAACATCTATCCCTTCATGAGCAAAAGGGGTTTTAGGGACAACCAAATTTAAAACTACTTTTTTCTACAATTAGCACATTGACTACGGTCAGAAACAGCAGTTTATAGGATTATAGGATTAAATTATAGTTTATAGGATTAAAAAAAGTCCTCCTTTAGTAATTTAAAAGATATCCCAATTTTTGAAATATACAGATGAGATTATTAAAATATCCTGAATTCACTAGAGCATACATATCCCAGCATCAATAATTCAGTCTATGTTTTAAACATATGCTATTTAAATAAGCACAATCAATTCAAATCAGAAACATAGAGAGAAAGGATTGTATGTGTACTTGAGGAAGAGGTAGAGGCCAAGTGTCACAGAAGGAAAATCCTCTAGCTAAAAGTTTTTCAGCATTATGGTTTTTTTCATTTTCCCTTAAAAGATGCACTGGTCACACAACCTAAAAGCAATGTCATGCTGGGCATGGTGATGCACGCCTGCAAGCCAGCAACTTGGGAGGCTAAGGCAGGAGGATGGCAAGCTTGAGGTCAGCCTCAACAACTTAGCAAGACCCTGTCTCAAAATAAAAATAAAAGGGACCAGGGATGTGGCTCAGTGCTGAACACTTCTGGATTTAATCCTCAGTACCAAAAAAATAAAGCTAAAAGCTATGTTGCCAGACCTACAGAAGTATGCACTGCTGCCAGAGTAGACTAAAAATAAACATAAAGGGTTGGGTCTAGGGCATTCACATCTCTGGATTATTCATCCTCACTCAGTTCCAGGGCCTCTCCCTGGCACAGCTGTGAAGTAGGCAAAATTTTCCTTTAGACTCTCCTACTTTCCCTCTGAGTCTTGGTGCATCTGACGTACTCAGTGCCTCAGCTGTCCAGGGTGTCATTACAACAAGGCCTGCTCTCCTTGGAATGTGTCCTTGACCCCAGAGCAAGTTTCTTTCTCTCTGTTTACTTCTCCCCAGCCACCAATAAAGTTAAAGTTAAAGGGAGGCTGAGGTGGGAAGATCATTTGAGTCAATGAGTTTGAAACCAGCCTGGGCAACAAAGCAAGATCCCACTTCAAAAGAAGGTCAAAGTTAAAATCCCTTTCTTCTCAGTTAATCATCTGGGAGGAAAGTAATGTTGCAAACAAATTCATACTGGCATGTAGGTAACAAATACATTTTATTCTAAAATTTTGTTAAATTAAAGGAATGTGAACTTTAGAAGAACACTCAAACTGTAGGATATACAAGGAACATCTGGGGAGATCTGGTATCCTCAAATCATCTGTATTACTCAATATGCTATTACTATAATGAAATACCTGAGGCTTGGTAACTTTATAAAGAAAAGAGGTTTATGTAGCTAACAGTTCTGCAGGTTCAAGGGCTTGGTACCAGGATCAGCTCAACTCTGGTGACCTCATGGTGGGTAACATCACAATGGTGAGAATATGTTGTAAGATGGGCGAACACATGGTCACAGAGAGAGCCAAGGCTGGTGCAGAACTACACTTGTTCTTTTATAACAACTGTCTTTCAAGAAGTAAGTCAGAGTACCATAAGAACTACCTTAATCCTTCCTGAGGGCAGGCCCTAATGACTTAAGAACCTCCTACTACATTCCACCTCTTGAAGGTCCTGGCACTTCAACATCATGGCATTGAGGACCAAACCTCTGTGTGTGAATCCTTGGAGGAAACACTTAAACTACATCCAAACCCTAGTACCATCCACGTGCTATCAGGCTGGCAGTGTTCTTTGTAGGATCAGGCCTTGCCACCTTCTAAAATAAGAAAACTCACTACCCACCTCCATTGACTCTTGAGCAAATGGATAAAGAAAAACTAGTACAGAAGCACAGATTTTGAAAACCTACTGAAAAGTAAAATGTAAATCTAAAATGTGAGATGTAATTTTAATTCTTAGTTTCCTTTTCTCAATGTAAACAAAACAAAACAAAAACAAAACTGAATGACCAACAGAGTGCCAAGATCATTCAATAAGGGGAAGGACAATCTTTTCAACAAATGGTTCTGGGAAAACTCGAAATCCATGTGCAAAAGAATGAAATTGGACCCTTACCTTACATCACACACAAAAAATAATCAAAACGGATGAAAGACTTAAATGTAAAAGCTAGAACTATAAAACTCTTTTAAGAAAATACTGGTGAAAAGGTTTATGATATTGGTTTGGCAATGGATTTTCGGATACATCATCAAAAGAAAAAGATAAGTTGGACTTTTTCAAAATTTTAAAATGTTGTATATGAAAAGATACTAGCAACAACAAAAAAAAGATACTAGCAACAGAATGAAAAGGCAACTACAAACTAAGGGGAAATATTTGCAAACCATATATTTGACAGGGGATTAATATTCAGAATATATAAAGAACTCCTATAACAACAAAAAAATAAAAATTCCAAGCAACTTGGTTAAAAAAATAGACCAATGACTTCAATAAACATTTTCCCACATAAGATATACAAATGGTCAATAAGCACATGAAAAATTGTTCAACATCACTAATCATTAGTGATACAAATCAAGCCAGGTGTGGTGGCGCATGCCTGTAATCCTAGCAACTCCAGAGGCTGAGACAGGAGGATTACAAGTTTGAGACCAACATTAGCTATGAGGCCCTAAGGGCTTGGTGAGACTCTGTTTCAAAATAAAACATAAGCCGGGCGTGGTGGTGCACGCCTGTAATCCCAGCACTTGGGAGGCTGAGGCAGGAGGATCTCGAGTTCAAAGCCAGCCTCAGCAACTTAGAGAGGCCCTAAGCAACTCAGTGAGACCCTGTCTCTGAATAAAATACAAATAGGGCTGGGGATGTGGTTCAGTGGTCGAGTGCCCCTGGTTCAATCCCCAGCACCAAAAAATAACCAAAACATAAAAATGGCAGGGGTGCAAGGCTGGGGATATAGCTCAGTCAGTAGAGTGCTTGCCTCACAAGCACAAGTCCCCGGGTTCAATCCCCAGCACTGCAAAAAGCAAAAAAAAAGTGGCAAGGGTGGGGCTTGTGGCTGTGGCTCAGTGGTTAGTATCTCTGGCATCAATCTCTGATGCCAAGAATAAAATAAAATAAAGAAAAAAAAGATACAAATCAAACTTATTGTAACAGGGTCCCTTTCATCTAACAGGGACAGACTTTATGTTTTGAAAGTAAACCTTGCTGCTAGATCGCTGGCAGCTTACTTTAAAATTGAAAATTTTTTCTCTTTCCTTTTCTACTTCTTCCCTAACCAATATTAACATTCTTGTTCTAAGCCGAGTTATCTGTCTTTCTGTTTACTGCCCACCTGAACAAAGACTTTGGACCTGGAAAGGGGAAAACAGCTCTTTTAAGGATAAAGTTGAACATTAATTATATCTACTGATACTGTCTGGGAAGATAGCCCTCTGTCCCCCTAGCAGTTAGAATGGCGGCCTCAGTGAGGTCAGTCTGCAGTCTCTCTTTTGCTAGCAAAGCAATCACTTTTTTGTTTTTCTCAAAGCCTTGCCCTTTTTGGGATAGGCATCAGGGACAAGGACTAAGCTTTCAGTATCAAAATCACACTGGGATAAAATTCACACTTTTTAGGATGGCTAATATCGGAAGAAAAAAAGAAAAGAAAATTAGTGTTGGCAAGGACGTAGAAAAATTGGAACTCACATACATGGCTGATGGCAACGTGAAAGAGTCTGCCCACTGTGAAATACAATACGGCATCTCCTGAAAAGAGGAAGCTTTCCACGCAGACCAAATGATCCAGCAATTCCACTGCTAGGTATATTTCCAAAGAACTGAAAGCAGGGACTAAAGCAGAGGTGCATCCATTTGTGTTCATACCAGCACTCAAAACAACAGCCAAAAGGCAGAAGCTACCCAAGCATCTGCTGACAGATGGAAACAAAATGCGGCATATACCTACGATGGAAGGATTTCTGTCCTTTTTAAGGTTTTATAATATAACATATGCCACATTTTGCTAAGTAAAATAATCCAGTCGCAAAAGAACAAACATCATATGATCCCACTTATATGAGGTACCTAGAGTAGTCAAATTCAGAGAGACAAAGTAGAATAGTGACCAGGTGTGGTAGCACAACTTGAGAGGCTGAGGCAGGAGGAGCTCAAGTTTGATTTCAGCCTGGGCAATTTAGGGAGTGCTTTCAGAATTAAAAAAAAAAAAAAATTTTAAAGGGCTGGGAATAGCTGGGCGTGGTGGTGCACACCTATAATCCCAGCAGTTTAAG
>JAJEJO010000892.1:479042-508180 GCA_020662805.1 Glaucomys volans | reverse complement strand
TAAAATACAAAAATGGGCTGGGGATGTGGCTCAGTGGTGGAGTGCCCGAGTTCAATCCCTGGTACCAAAAAAAAAAAAGGGCTGGGAATATAGTTCAGTGGCAAAGTGCCCCCTGGGTTCAATCCCCAATACCAGGGAAATAAAGGATAGTGATTGCCAAGGCTTGGGGGAGGGAAAAACAGTGGGTTGGTGTTTAACAGGTACAGGTTTTCTGTTTGTGATAATGTGAAAGTTCTGGAGATAGTAGTAAATATTAATGTACTTAGAGGGTGAAACAGTAAATTATTAATTTAATTTTTTTTAATTTAAACATGTACTTATGTTCTAGAGATTGAACCCAGGGACACTTTATCACTGAGATACATTCCCAATTCTATTTATGTATTTATTTATTTATTTATTTATTTATTTATTTATTTATTTATTTATTTATTTAGAGATAGGGTCTCACTAAATTGTTGAGGGTCCCACTAAATTTCTGAGACTGGCCTCAAACTTGTGATCCTCCTGCCTCAGCCTTCCAAGCCCCTGAGATTACAGGCATGGGACACCATACCTAGCATATTATGTATATTTTTTTAAAAAAAATTTTTAGTTGTTGTTGGAACTTTATTTTTAAATATTTATATGCAGTGCTGAGAATAGAACCCAGTGCCTCACACATGCTAGGTGAATGCTCTACCACTGAGTCACAACCCCAGCACCAGGTTTTGTATATTTTATACACACACACTCACATACAACCTGCATAAGCATTTGAGATAATTACCTTACCTAATGGTCAGATTCATTATCCATTTTCTATTTTTTTAATAGCTAAAACTAATAAAAGGTTTTGTTTTTTTTTCCTTCCATTTTAAATTTAGAACATGAACAACAAAGACTTCCAAGTCTTCCTGGATCCAGTTTAACATGAAATTGTTTGGCTGGACTTGATGTGAATGGATACCAAGGGTAGAAGGCCTGGAAGCTCTGGCTGGCCCCTGAAATAATCCCAAAACTTGCCACTACCCTTCAGAAGAAAAGCCACGGCCCTCGAATGGCAGACCTGTGTGCATCACTTCCAAGCACAAGTCTGAGGAAGGCTTTCTCCTCTCTCGGAATAACTGTACCAGAGCCTTCACTGCAGGGGCGCCACATTCAGCGTCTGTGATCACTAAACCTGAGCTATGCTCCTCTGAGTCCTCTGTTCAATCAGGCCTCTCCCTTGGCTCCAGTCCTTGCGGGGCCTGTATAAGCTCAGTTTTAGCAAGAATCCTAGTACATCCGTTTAGGAAGAATCTCCCCACCCTTAATGTCTCAGTAATTTCCTATTGACCCCCTCACTCTCCTCATCAGTTCTAAATCCTCTGCTGTCCAATCTCTCCCCTGTTACAATGCTCTTTTTGCAATAGTCTCCAAGTCTTCCTTATTTTAACAAGTGCCAGATTAATGTTGTCCTTACATGTCAGCAAGAACTTTGGAAGTTTTAAAAATTTTAGCATTTCAAAAGTAACAGTCCCATGAGGTGGTCATCATCGCTGACAAAGTAACCAATAATGTGTCCAATCATCCCACTGGGTTCTGATGAATGAAGTCTGCATTATTTGCCCAAATGAGCTCATAGCATCATAACCTTCTAAAAGCTAGAAAATTTAATGATCACAGCTGAGGTCTCTTGAGAGCATGGAAGAGAAATTACTCACAGTGATTTAAAATAAAGTAACGTCAGGGTCAGGGATGTATCTCAGTGGTAGAGCATTTGCCTAGCATGTGTGAGGCTCTGGGTTCAATTTCGAGCACTACAAAAACTAATTCAAAAAATAAAATAAAACAGCAATGTCTAATGCTTGAAATGCTACTATAGGCAACCCAAGCCCTAGACTGATTTTCTATCCCCACCAGCCTACCCAGCTCCAACCTAACACCCACTCACCTCCCCCACATGCACACACACATCTGGTACACTTCTGAGATACAACAGACATCAATTCTCCTGGCTTCTCTCCCAAACTAGGGATACATGTCCTAGTTTCTGCGGGCCATGACACCAATCGGAGTCAACAGTCCTCTCTTCAGACATCAAAGGAGGCTGCTGACAGTGTGGGAGACACAGGATGCTGGGGCAATGCTAAGCAGAGAAAATGCCAGGGCACTGAAGTGTATCTGCATGACTCATTGGAGGAAGAATGCAGCAGCCTCTCTAAATTCCATTTGGGTAAATGAAGGGGTGGAAAGCCACTTGCAGAAGCAGGAAGGAAATGGCCAGGGCTTATCCCTGGGTACATGACTACTTTCTTCATTCAGCACAGACTCATTCAGAAGGAAACAATTTATTCCCTTCAAACAACCAGAAGTACAGTATGTCTTTGTCCTCTGACAAAGTGTTCCAGGAAAGCATTGATGGCGCTCGCTAACAGAAACTAACCGCCTTTCATTCCAATTACTCCTGTACGGTTTGGATATGAGGTGCCCCCAAAAGCTCCTGTTAATGTAGGAATATTCAGAGGTGAAATGATTGGACTGTGAGAGCTGCATCCCAATCAGTCCATCCTAGTCGGAATGGACTGTCTGGGTGGTCACTGGAGGTAGGTGTGGTGTGCCTGGAGGAGGTGCGTCACTGGGGAGGCACCGTGATGTCCCTTCTCTCTTCCTGGCTCTTCCTGACCCTGCCATAGCTGAGCAGCTTCTCCCAGATGGGTTGCCTCACTCCAGCCAAGGGCAATGGAGTCGGCCATCTAGGGACTGAGAACTCCGAAACTGTGAACTCCAAAGAAACGTTTCCTCCTCTAAGTTGTTTTTGTCAAGTATTTTGGTCACAGCAACACCAACGTTCACTCAGACTATATCTGACTTCGATCTGGTGTGTGATGAAAAATAGTTGCAAATGTGTCCAGAGGTGCTTCACACTTGGCATCAGCAGACCTCTCTCTGGCCCAGGGCCATTCGGGTTGCCAGAGCAAGGTGACGACTGGATGAGGTAACTGGGCCATTTGTCTTCAGAAACTATTACTACCTTCCTGACTTTGGTTACAGACCCCACAATCAGTTTGTTTCTAGGAGAGAATGTTATTCAGTTGGTTTTTTAAAACTATATTAAGTCATCAGGTTTTCTTTTTTGTATCTATGCACTCCATAGACATAATCATATCAGTATAAAATAGATATAGTTTACAATTTTAAATCAAATAAGTATTATAAAACAAGAAAAGAAATGGAAATGAGTTCATAATTCTTTTCTTTTTTTTTTTTGGTACTGGGGATTGAACCCAGGGGTACTTAACTTCTGAGTCACATCCCCAGCTCCTTTTTTTTTCTTTTTTCATACATGTATATAAGGTAATAATGTCTCTTCTACCATCCTCCCCATCCCCACCATGCCACCCCCCCACTCCCCTCTGCATAATCTAAAGTTCCTTCATTCTTCCCTACCCATCCCCCACTATGGATCAGCATTCACTTATCAGAGAAAATATTCAGCATTTGGTTTTTTGGGATTGACTTATTTCACTTCCACTTCCATCCATTTACCTGCAAATGCCATAATTTTATTCTTCTTCAAGGCTGAGTAATATTCCACTGTGTATATGTACCACATTTTCTTTATCCATTCATCTGTTGAAGGGCATCTAGGTTGGTTCCATAGTTCAGCCATTGAGCTGCTATAAACACTGATGTGGCTGCATCACTATAGTATGCTGATTTTAAGTCCTTTGTTTATAAACCAAGGAGTGGGATAGCTGGTTCAAATGGTGGTTCCATTCCACGGTTTCTTAGGAATCTCCATACTGCTTTCCATAGTAGTTGCACCAATTTGCTGTCTCACCAGAAATGTATGAGTGTACCTTTTCCCCACATCCTGGCCACCAATTATTGCTTGTATTCTTGATAATTTCCATTCTGACTAGAGTGAGATAAAATCTTAGAGTAGTTTTGATTTGCATTTCTCGAGTTGCAAGAGATGGTGAACATTTTTTCCTGTTTGTTGATTGATTGTATTTCTTCTTCTGTGAAGTGTCTGTTCAGTTCCTCAGCCCATTTATTGATTGGGTTGTTTTATTGGTGTTAAGTTTTTTGAGTTCTTTAATTATCCTGGAGATTAGTGCTCTATCTGAGGTGCATGTGGTAAAGATTCTCTCCCATTCTGTAGGCTCTCTCTTCACATTATTGTTTTCTTTGCTGAGAAGAAGCTTTTAAGTTTGAATCCATGCCATTTATTGATTCTTAATTTTATTTCTTGCACTTTAGGAGTCTTGTTAAGGAAGTCAAGTCCTAAACCATAAGTCATCAGGTTTTCTAAGTAACACAAACACACACACACACTTTCTTTTTCACAAGAGTAGCATCTGCTGTGTGGGAATTTCTGATGGGTCATTAGCTACTTGTCAATCATCTAATCTCCCCCATTATATTCTAAATCAATATCCACTCTGTTTAAAAAAAGTTGCTTCCATAGGTCACAAGAAAATTCTTTAAATCAATTCTCTTATTTTAAAAACATGCCTAATTCAGAAGTCTCCTTAATTGTTTTTTTTTGTTCTATTATCCAAAACATTTTTCCTAAATGATATGAACCTTCCCTATACTCATCTGTAGCAAAACCAGGCCAACACAATGAGTCAGCCAAAATGAGGATGTTACATGATATACTACGTGACTTCCATTTTTGGTCCAAAAAGTTTCACGACAGTGATTGTAACCAGACCATATGACAGGGCAGAAAATACATGGCAATGAAATGAAGAGTCTTTTCCTAAGTTATGTGTATGACATCATGTGATTCTGGTTGCCAATTAACTCTTCAATGTTATCTGTCTCTGCATCTAATGGGTTTTCCCCATCAATTACTGATTTCAGATGAATAGTAATTCAATCAAATGTTCCCCTCAGTTAAAAAAAAAGGCCAGAGCTTGACATGGGCAAAATCTAACCTAATTAAATTAGCTTTTTTATAAAATACATGAAATAAAGCTTAAGAGAATATATTTTAGAAAAGCCTCTTCCCAATGACTTCAATGTCTTCTCATTATTTTTTTTTAATTCATGCTTAGTTTTCTCTCATATGAATAAGCCGAGAAAACACAGGTCTGGTTCTAATTCCCAAATCCGCTCTAATTCAGAATAAGCTCTTAGCCACAGAACTTCAGATGAAAAGTCCTCCTTGCCCACTGACTGTGCCCAAGGCAAAGAGGAAACCCTAGAGAACCAGGACGAGGCCACCAAGCTTACTTAGTTAGGTATCACTAGGTGAGCACTTCTGAGCCATCCTAAAGAAGTCTCAGGAAGAAAATTACATCTCATGCTGGTTTATCTCTTGTGGAAACTGGTTTTAGCTGAATAATTTCCCTGGCGATCTTGGATCACAAGATCCATGGCAGTTATGTCATAAGACAAAGGAAGACTATGAAAATGGAGATCGACTTAATCTTATATTAAAGGTATAAAAATGCTTTAAAAGGAAAATTAATGTTTCTAATGAACAATGGATTCAGTTGGAATGTGGATTACAAACATATTATGTCAATGTTAAATTTACTTTCATTGTTCACTATGATGGATTAGTAAGAGAATATACCTATATTCGTAAGAAATACACACTGTAGCATTTGGAGGTGAATAGTCATGGTATATGCCACCAACCTTCAAATGGCTCAAAATGATTTTTTTTTTCTTTCTGCTGGGCTGGGGAATCAAACTCAGGGCATTGTGAATTTGAGCTATACTTCCAGCCCCTCAGAAAAAGAAATGCTTATCTGTGTGTATGGAGAGAACAAGTGTGTGCACAATAATAAAATAGAAAACTATGTAAACCTGGGTAGAAGTTCTACCAGTTTTCTAGGTAATATTTTTATTCCTGCAACTTTTCTGCAAGAGTGAAATTATTTCCCAATAAAAACCTAAAATCAGCAACACCTAAGTTTGGTTTGGTTTGGTTTGGACATACTGTAGTTGGTTCTTTAAAGCTCCTTCAAGATCTATCACTATGCAAATTGATAACTAGATGATAGTTTCCTTAGGGGTTACTATAAAAATGATATAGCCCAATAAAATTTCCTATAATCATATCTGTCCTTTACTATAGATTTTCCATATTTATATTAGCCAGGATAATCCAGAGAAGCCAAACCAATAAAATACATGTAAACACACACACACACACACACACACACACACAGATTGATTTTAGGGGGCTGACTGACATGGTGGTAGGTTCGCAAGTCTGAAATCTGAAGGGCAGGACAGCAGGCTGGAAACTCAGGTTTCCTATGTTGTTGTCTTGAGCAGAATTCCTTCTACTTCAGGGCGCCTGTCTTTTTTCTCAGGGCTTTCAACTAACTGGATGAGGCCCACCCATTTCAAGGAGCTCAGTCAGCTTTACTCCATGTCTATTGACATAATGTTAATCACATCTAAAAATCAACATCAAAACAACTTGACCAGGGCTTCACTAAACAATTGGATACCACGGCTTAGCCAAGTTGACACAGAAAATTAACCATTTCAGTGACAGAAACAGGGTGCTCAGGGATCAGAGTTGTTAATGCCTCTGTGGGCAAATGGAGCTAAAACTTAGAGTGTGCCCTGCCTTCAAGAAAAGTAAACTCGAGGACCAATAGTAGTGACCTAAGTGCTATATAAACCCCTGGATTAGCACACTCGGAAGGAGAAAACCTGCCATGGTCCCCTCTTGCACTGCAAAAGTTCTGTTCCTGTTTATATTCTTTTTTTTTTAAATTTTTTTTAGATGTTGATGGACCTTTATTTTATTCATTTACTCATATGTGGTGCTGAGAATCGAACCCAGGGCCTCATACATGCTAGGCAAGTGCTCTACCACTGACCCACAACCCCAGCCCCCTGTTTATTTTCTTTAATAAATCCTACTCATGTACTCACCAAAGTGGGGGGGCATCAGGAAGAAGGGCTGGGAATATAGCTCAGTTGGTAGAGTCCTTGCCTCCCATGCAGAAAGCCCTGGGTTCAATCCCCAGCACTACAAAAAAAACAATTAAAAAAAAAAAGGGAAATTAAACTACAGCTGGCATGCTGGTGGTGGTAGCACACTGCTATAATATCAGTCACTTGGGAGGTTTAGGCAGGAGGATCTCAAGTCTGGACAATTTAGTGACACCCTGTATCAAAATAAAATTTACAAAAAGAAAGGCTGGGGATGTAGCTCAGTGGTAGAGCATTTACCCAGTAAGTACAAGGCCCTGGTTCTTGCCACAGAACCGCAGGGGAAAGGAAGAAAAGTAAACTCCAGAGATGAACCTGTGCTAAGCACCCATGAAATAACTATAGAACAATTTTAAGTGACAGAATAAAAGTCTCACTCCGCAGTGCTGAGCTCAGAGGTTCAGGGCAGGTGAGGAGGCCTGGTGAGGGCTGGGGCTGGAAGACAGAGCAAGTGTCATTGAAGGATGAGGTTTCTTTTGGGGGATGGGGATGGAGGTTCTTCCAGACGAACTCAATTGACCCTTTTCTCTCTCTGTCTTTTTTTTTTTTTTTTCCTTTCTGGGAGTTTTAAAACAAAGAAATGCAACCACCTCTCAGTAAGCAGCATTATATTAGAGGGTTTTGTGCCCGACCACATAAGCATCCTCGGCTAATTAATCCAGATTTACAACGGAGCTTTCATCTTATAAAGGCTGCAGAATTGAAAGCTTGGTTTACAACTTTCTAATTGTCTTAATTATTTAAATATGTGGGAAGCTTTGTGCTTTTAACATGAATGCCGCATAATTCAATTTTCTAACTCAGTATTTTTTACTCAGTAAAAGTTTTCAGACCTTTGAAACTTTATTACAAACCTATTATTTTATGACTTTGCTGTGGTTTTCTTAATTGACAACTCAAGCATAATTTTAAAAGAATCTAATCACTAGATCTAATTACAAAAAAAGTTAAGTACTGACATTATTTCATTTTACTTAAATACAACTTTTAAAAATAATGACTCCCAGATGGACAGGAAGTTGCCATAGATCAGCTGGAGTTGAAAAAAGTTTGTCATTAAAGAAAACCTTTTTAAAGCTTAGTTTAATTCATGTTAAACTTCCAAAATACATTTTTAAACTCAATCTTAAAATATTAGGAAATACTTTGGAATCCTAGGCCTTAGAGTACTTTTTGTTGTTGTTAATACTAATAACTCTTCCACAAGAGAAATAAAAATTTGTGTCTCTCCTAAAAATATTAAACTCCCATTAAAATCTAGAGCAACTTAGAGTCAGGGTGATTCGTTGAGAGGTCTTTACTACTTTTACTTACACAAATAGAGCAAAAATTGTTGCTGCCCAGTGCCCTGTCTTTATTATTAAGGATTTATTCATTCAACAATCATTCGTTATGTGCCTAATATGTGCCAGACTTTAAATAAATGTTTGCTGGATCGAAATTAGTTAAGCAAATTGCAACTTCAGAAGGCAAGGGGTGAGGTTCTCTACTGAGTCTTTTGAGTAACAGCCCTAGAGGTGACAACAACCAAGTTTCATTGACTCAGAAAGTGGCATCTTTCAGTTACTGGGACTGCATCTGACACTTTAATAACATTCTCCTTCTAAGAGCCTTTCCCCTCTGCTGTTCTGATGCCATTTCCCCTTGGTCTCACTTCTCTGGCTTTTCTCTCTCTGCTCACCTCTAGTTATGGTTAGGATTTCCCCAACCTCCTTCTTGAGACCTCTCTTCCTCTCAAGGTACACACATGACATCACCATCCCCTAAAAGTTAGCAGAGGACTCCAAAATCCACATCTCAGCTGAGACCTCCCCTGGGCAGGCTGGCCTAGGGAAGCTGGGATCCCACTTCTTAGGGATCTGCTGTGTCTCAGGGGCACCTCAGGCACACTGCATCCAAAGCAGAACTCACCACGCTGCCCCCCGGCCCCAGTTGCCACACTACCCTGACATACACGGTGACAACCATGATCTACCCAGTTCTGGAAGTCCCCTCATTGACTCTTCCATCTCTTGCACAGCTCAACACCACAAATATCTAGGCAGCTGCCTCAGAGTCCTTTAAATCTACCCTGTAAACATTTCTTGAACCCAACTAATCCTCTGCATCCTATACCTTAGTTCAGGATCTCTCCGTTCCCTGTCTGGATTACTCACATCATGTGATGTTGCTCTTCTAATTCCAGTTTCAGCCCCTTACAATCAAGTCTCTACACCAAGAACTCTTTCACTGGTGCCCTATCACTGTAGGATTAAAGTTGGTGTGTGCAGATGTGTGTGTGGATGTGTAATATACACACTAATCTCCAGAGAAAGGCCCCAACTCTCTTTCAAGACAGGATAGATGTACAGACTCTGGAGTTTGAATTCCTGAGTTCACATTTCAATTTTATAATTTATGAATTATGTGATCTTGGAAAAGTTACTTACCACGTTAATGCTGCCTCATTGTCTATATTGGTTATCTAGTGCTGCATAATAAATTGCCTTAAAATTTAAAATAACTAACACTTATTATTTCTGAGAGTGTTTTTTTTGAGTCAGGAATTTGGGAGCAGCATAGGCAGGTAGTTTTGGCTCAGGATCTCTCCTGAAGTTGAAGTCAAGGCCAAGGCTGGTGTCATCTGTAGGCTTCACCGGGGTTAGACTTTTTTCTTCCCGAGATGGCAGCCTCACATGTCAGTGACAGGAAGCTTCAGTTTTTCAATGGCTCTGGACAGGAGAGCTTAATTCATTATTATGGGGGTCTTTCCATAAGGTTGCCTAAGGATATAGCAGCTGACTTCCTCCTCCTCTGGAGCGAATGATCCACTAGAGAATACAAGAAGGAGGCCTTAAAGCCTTTTATAACTTAGTTTCAGAAGTCACAACTTGTCACTTCTGTCATGTTATTTTTAGTTAGAAGCAAGTCATTAAGTACAGTCTACATTCACTGGGAGAAGAATTAGGGTCTATTTCTTAGAAGAGTATTAGAGAATTTTTGGACATATTTTAATGCCACTACAATGACTTCTATAGAATGGAGATAAAAATAGTAATTACTTCACAGAGTTATATAAATATTAAATGAGCTAATATATGTTAAGTGTTTAGAATGGTGCATGGCACATGGCTAGAACTCAGTAAGTACTAGCTACCGCTATCTTTTCCTAATATAACCTACCACACAGTCATCCCCTTACAAATCCTATCTTCCAGCCTTTCTCTACTACTGTCTTTCCTAAGTTATGCAAACACCTCTGTGCCCTGGCCCTCTGCTCTGTCTTCCTAGAAGTCACTCTTACCCCATATTTTTCCTCTAACCCTTAGATGGTCCTTCTCTAAGGAGTTTCCCAGAACCTCTTCAGCTGGGCTAAGAGCCCTGCAGAGAGTACCCACAGCTCCCTCGAGTCAACCACCTACTGCACATACCTTTTTCTTATCCAGATCATGATGTAATGTCAGGGTTCCCTCTTTGAGCACTTATTCCCTGGTGTTCTTAGACAGAATCAAGAGCTCTTTCCCATGAGATCTCTCAGAAGCTCAAGGATATCTCTGTTCATGTATCATTACCTTGTATCATCTCTGCCTCCCACTAAAATGGAGAGAGACTGTCTTATTCAACTTCAAAGCTTCAAGTTCAAACATAATTCCCAGAAGACAGTAGGTATACAACAGGTAATTTGTTGAACAAATGGAAAAGTAACAAAAACTTCAGAGAATACTTTTAAAGTACAGGAAGAAGAGAAATTACAGAAAAATCACCAAACAGATCAAGTAAATTGTAATTATGCCTAGGTAAACTCTGGCCAAACAATGTTATAGTATAATATCTATCAAGGATGCTCAGAATTCTGTTTTCTCAGAATCTACTTTCTTTTTTTATCACTAATTAATATAAGTTCAAAGTGGTAAAATTATGTTTGTAACATCATTATGTTTATAAACTATGAGTAACTCTAAGAACTTTGAGAGAAAATAAAGTCTGTTCATTGTTTACAGCTTACTAGGCCAAGGAATAGAAATTTTCTTATATATTTAATACAGTTTTACAATCTTTTGCTTAAAAGTTGAATTATTTTACTATTAATACCTTCAAATGTAGTTACCAAAGCAAAGCACCCAGAGATAAATGTAGAAGTTTGCTTATAAACATACTGATGGCCAAAAATGGAATATAACTCAGGGCAAATAAATCATTTTTAAAATAAGCACAAAGTAAATATTCACATAAAATCATTTTTTCAGCAGCATCTCAGACTTGTGGCTAACTGAGTCATAACCTAACTGATCATTTCAGCATGGTACACTTGATAACACTGGAATGAACAGAGACATGAAACGTGAAGATGTTCATCAGTTTAAAAGGAGATTCCCTTGGCTGTTGCCAGAAGAAATATGTGATGAGCTGGGTGTGGTGGCACATACCTGTAATACCAGTGATTTGGGAGGTTGAGGCAGGAGGATTGCAAGTTCAAAGTCATCCTCGGTAACTAAGCAAGGCCCTAAGCAACTTAGTGAGATCCTGTCTCAAAATAAAAATAAAAAGGGCTGGGGATGTGACTCAGTGGGTTAAGTGCCTCAGGGTTCAATCCCTGGTACAAAAGAAAGAAAGAAAGATAGTGTGAAATCTGTTCCATAAAGTCTCACAGTAGCCTCACAAAGACTATTCCTGTTCTCAGGTTGGATTTCTTTCTACTGAAAGGTGTATTTATAAAGATTTTGTAATAGTTTAAAGAGCCAAAGTTAAACCCAATTACGCTGACTAATAGGTAGGGGGCAAGGGGGGAAGTACTTTTGGAGAAAGCACCCTAGCTGGTATGCCGTAAACATACCTTATAGGTATGTATTCTACTTACTTTAAGGCAGGTCCTAGATGGGAAGGATTAGGGGAACACAGAAATTTCAACACTAGAGTTTCTGCTAACATTTCCCTGTGCAAAACAAAGGAGCATTAGTGCATGTGGCTACTGCCCCTTCCAGATGTGTTTACAGCTGTGGCTGATGCAGGACTATGGTTTTAGGGGTTTGGTAGCAGCTTCAGCTTCTGTGTCCTCAGCTCTGACACTTAAGCAGTGCTTTCTCTGAGTAGCTAAAGTGTGTCATTCTGTTTAGACTGCTGTAACAAAATATCACAAACTGGTGGCTTATAAATAGCAAGCATTACTTCTCACAGTTCTGGAGGGTGAGAACTCCAAGATCAAAGTGGTGGCAGATTCGGTGTCTGCTAAAGACCTTTCTTGCTCATAGATGGCACCTTCTGGCTGTGTCCTCACCTAGTGGAAGTGGGACAGATGAATTCCCTGCATCCCTTTTATAAGGGTAGTGATTTCATTCCCCCTGACCTCATAACCTAATCACTTCCCATGGTCCCACCCCTAACAACCCCAAACTGGGAATTAGGATTTCAACACATGAACTTTGGAGGGGACACAAACATTCAGACTGTAGCACTAAGAAAATGGAAGCAAATGAAAGCCTTTAAACTAGGGGGTCTGGGAGCAAGCTTGAGTGACCTGGAGGGACATGAGTTTCCTGCTGTAGATACTGTTATGACAGGACACTTAGCAGAGAAGCATTTCCAAATCAAAAGGAATCTGAAATATGTGGGAGTCAGGGTAACACCAATTTTTCAAACGCAAGCATAATTTCAAATAGTCTGCCCCTCTGTCAGATCATGAGTCACTGGCCATCTGGGCTGAAACCTTAATTTTATAGGCACAGAAAAGGATAGGATAAAAAATTTGCCAAATATCAGACAAATAATTGGTGCCATATGGAATTCTACACTGTTAATTCCTAACTGACCTTCTAACCATTCCCAGGGACAAAAGTCAAGGTCTCTTTATTTATTTAAAAAGGAGTTCTTGATGTACATGTAATAATATCCAATTATCTTTCATTCTAATCTAATTTTAAGTAAGTTGGTAGAAACATTCTCTTTTATAATATTCTAAAGAGAATTTCATGAATCAATAAAATAAATACCTAAAATTGTCATAATAGTATAAGCTGTTTGAAATAATTATTAAATGACCATTTTTTGCCAAATAAATAATACACTAAATATTTGAGCCATCCAGGAGTAGTGGTACACACTTGTAATCCCAACAACTCGGAAGGCTGTGGTAGGATTGTAAATTTGAGGCCAGTCTGCAATTTAATGAGACCCTGTACAACTTAGCAAGACCACATCTCAAGAAGAAAAAAAAAAAAAAAAAAAAAACTTAGGATGTAGGCCAGTGGTTGAGCAGTTCAATTCCCCCAAATAATAAAAAAAAAAATACTTAAGGCCCCAAACCACAATTTTTAACTTAAAAAAAATCAATAGTGAGTGATATTGGCCAAATTATACTGTTATATTGTGTGCATGTACACATACGTAACAACAAATCCCATCATTATGTACAACTATAATTCATCAATAAAAAAATGTGGAAAAAAAAAGTCAAGTTTGTTCACCCATAGGTGATACCAGTTTACCAAAAATAAAACAACAAATAGCGCCATCTAGAGGCAAAAAGAAATACATTTATATATTTTTTGCTTAATTAAAAATGATTAAAACCAAAATAACAATATATTTTATATTTACACAATTTCCTAATAATTTTCATAGCTCCATAATATAGGATAATTTTTTAAATTAATTTGTTGTAGTAACTGCAAGAATTCTTAGATCCTATAGTCTAGGTCATTTTTTTCCTACCGCTACGCCTGATTTTTATAAGCTGTTTTAAAACTGCATTATATTAATTTATACTTTCCAAACTGTTCTGTGTTCTTCAGCTTCATTGTGTTTGTCTTTCCAATTAGTTTATAAACTCTCCAAGTGAAACTGCATCTTCTAATTATCTTTGATTCCCCACTCCTCTGGAAATGCCATAATGTGAAAATTTTTGTGAACAGTCTAAGAGACAGTACTTTGCTAGTAACTATGAAGACAAAACTCATCTGGTGAAGGTGAATATTCCAGGTACAATGCAGTTCAGGGAAATAAACATTCAATAATTATTGTGACAAAGTTCATGGAAAGTGTTGCCTCAGATCTATTCATCCTTGAGTGATGTAACATTTAAAAGAAAAAGAACAAAATACTTTCTGAAACTTTCTTAAATTTGTATGGTCTCCAGTTTCTAATTCGTATTTTTAGAATAGGTTCTCCTTGGGGAATTACATAATCATGACTTGTTTTTAACAGGAAAGAGAAAAAAAGAGACCTAAAATGTCTCAACTTTTTGTTCTGAAAATTTTCAAACATCCAGAAAAGTTGAAAGAATATAACAGTGAGCACTCTTAAACCCACTACTTACATGTAACTGTTATTAACATTCTTCTTTATCTAACTATATTTATTTCTGAACCATTGAAAGAAAGTTGTAGAGAATCACAATGTGTTGCCCCTAACTACTTTCTCAAGCATCATTTAAGAACAAGGATGGGGGACCTGGGGCATGGTGGTGCACACCTGAAATACCAGCAATTTGGGAGACTGAAGCAGAAGAATTGCAAGTTTGAGGCCAGCCTCAGTAACTTAGCAAGATTCTGTCTCAAAATAAAAAATAAAAAGATCTGGGGAGATGGCTCAGTGAAAAGAACAGGGATGGCCGGCATGGTGATACACACCTGTAACTCAGGAGGCTGATGCAGGAGGCTCAAAAGTTTTAGGCTATTCTGGGCAACTTAGTAAGACTCTGTCTCAAAATAAAAAATTAAAGGACTAGGGATGTAGCTCCATGGTGTAGAGTGCCACTGGGGAAAAAAGCGGGGAGAAAAAGAATGGGAAAAAGTATATATTCCCCAACAATCACATGGAAAGTTCCCAGCACTTTTTAAGCAAAGCATTGTTCTCAATAAAAAATCAATTATTTTTCTTCCAATAAACTAGAATATAAATGTAAGAGCATGTCCTCTGTCTATTCATATCTCTTCTATATACCAGTGCTACCTTATAGTAGGTATTCAACAAATATTTACTAATGGTTATATTGAATGTCCTACCTCTTGAGATGGTTATTAGTCTCTGGGAAGACAAGATCCCACCAGCAGACAACTCAGTTGAAGTGGTGCCCTGAAGTGAGTGCTTTCTGATCCTTGCAGCTATAACCAGCTATCAAGTAGAGACAAATCTGACACTGAACCCAACAAGACTTGAAGGCACAGCAAGACCAAAACCAACCAACCAAACAAAAAAAAAAAAGGTGGGTTACATTCTCAGCCTGCATATTCTACCATATTACTTCTCTTCTTTCAACTGTCAACTCTGGGACTGTGGGGTCCTCTCTATGACTAAACCTGAGGCAAGAAAAAAAAAAACTTACTAGATAAAGGGATTTATCTTTCCAGAAAATTAAGAATTATTTTCAAGGATTAACCAAGACTGCTTTCTGGGAAGACAAGCAGACCAATGGATAAGACCAATGGGATAAGACCAATGGAGCAAAACAATTAAGAAACAGGTTTATATTTATATAGATAGTTGATACAATGCAGAAATATTACCAAAAATGTGGGGGAAAATGGTTTAATCAATAAATGCAAAATGGGGGAATAACCATATGGGAATAAATTTCAATCTATACCTCAAACCTCAACACAATGATCTCCAGGGTGACTAAAGACCTGTGATCAAAATCACTTTTAAACTCTTTGGACACATGCTACAATGAAACTTCATGAAATTTGAGGACACTGTTAAATGAGTTAATTCCCAAAAGGATGAATCCAGAATTTTCCTTCTCCTGTGAGGTAGCTAGAGTAAATTCACAGAGACAGAATGATGGTTTGCAGGTGCCTGAGGGCGTGGGGAAACGGGCATCAGTTTATTGAGTATAGTTTCAGCAATAGGGAAAATGAAAAAGTTCTGGAGATGGATGGTGTCGATGGTTGCACGACAATGTGAATGGACTTAATGCCCTTGAGCTGTACACGTAAGAATGTGAAAATGGCAATTTTTGTATATTCAAACCACAATTTTAAAAACTCTTAGAAAACAATGTAGACTATGTCTTCCAGTCCAATAATATGGAATGCTTGCAGTGCCTCCCACTGGTAACTAAAAATGTACAGTAACCATTTCAAATATTCTTTAAAACATACAATCACTGACAAGAGGTAAAATACTGGGGCTGGGGTTGTGGCTCAGTGGTAGAGTGCTTGTCTGGCCTGTGTGAGGCACAGGGTTCAATTCTCTAAAAAAAAAATTTAAAAAAAAAAAGAGGTACAGAGGCAGGGCAAACAAGAGAAGAAAGGAAGAACTTTGGATGGTGTAGAGGAAAATGGATGGGAGGGGTTGGGGAAAGGAAAGATAGTAGACTGAGACAATATTACCCTATATATATGTAAGATTATATGAATTGTGTGAATCTACATTGTGAAATATATATATACATATATATATTCCCTGCTGTATAATTGTATCAAAATGGGTTCTACTGTCATGTATAATTAAAAAGAACCAATAAAAAAAGGAATAAAAAAATTACAAATTGAAAAAAAAAAAAAAAGAGGTAAAATCCCAGGACAAAATCAAAGCAAAAAACTCAGAATGGATTGCAAGAAAAGATGGTGGTTTGGTGCTTAGAGGTTTCAGAGGGGAAAATAAAACATATTCTTAAGAAATTATAACTGAAACCTGAGCCTCACATAGACATTCTGCTCAAATGCACATCACCTGATGATTTCCAGCTGTATTTTAAAGTGGTCTTGGACTGGTAGAACTGTAAGCACCTGGTAGAAGTAACCATGAAGATTCTGTAGTTCACCTTTATCTGAAGCCACCCTGAACACACATATAATGTTCCAAGAGAAATGAGCGACTTACAGTTAACAAATAAACAAGAGAAGTAATAACAAAAACAAGACAAAAACCTCAAGAAACAAGGCACCATGAGCAAGAACCAGCAGAAAAAGACTCACAGCAATTGCCATTCACAAGAGTAGTCTGGATGGTGTAAGATGCAAAAAAGAAATGGCAAATATATTAGTGATATATAGGTAAATGCTGATTATGTAAAACAATGATATTGTACAGAGTAAAAATTGAAAATACAGAGCTAAAATATCCAACAACAGAAATCAGGAATAAGATAGATAAAGTGTGATAAGTTCTTACGTTATACCAAAGGTAGCAGAATTGCTTCCTTTGAGACCGATAGGTTGAAATTCCTAGTAACCATTAAAGAACAGAAAGTAAGCTGGGCATGGTGGTGCATGCCTGTAATCCCAGCACTTTGGAGGCTGAGGCAGGAGGATCGCGAGTTCAAAGCCAGCCTCAGCAACTTAGTGAGGCACTAAGCAACTCAGTGAGACCCTGTCTCTAAATAAAATACAAAATAGGGCTGGGGATGTGGCTCAGTGGTGGAGTGCCCCTGGGTTCAATCCCCAGTTCACCCCAAGTAAAAAAAAAAAAAAAAAAAAAATACACTATAAGTTCTACACAAAGGGGAAAACATGGAAAGATTGTTCCAAAAGCCTCAATCAATCTAAAAGAATTTAATAAATGAGGGGAAAAGAAATTGAACAAATAAAATTGGACAAATAGAAATCAGAAAATAAAATGATGGAATTAAACCTAAACATGAAAAATTACATTAATAAATGCTCCAGTTATGAGATCGCCAGACTAAATAAAATAACAAATCTAACCACTTTCATTTTTACAAGAAAGCTATCCAAAACATAAAGTGGAGAGTAAAGTTTAAAAGTTTAAAAAGGATGGGAAAATATATATACCAAGCAAATACTAGCCAAAAGATAGCTAGTATACCTGTTAATATCAGATAAAGCAAACCTTAAAGTAGAAAAGCATTACTAGATACAAGGAGGGTTAAATTTTCCTCAAGAAAACTCCTATCCTAGATGGCTTTCTAGGCATGTTCTATCAAATTTTCCGGAAATAAATAATTCTGTGGCTGAGGGTATTGCTTAAGGGTAGAGCCTGTGCTTAGCATGTGCAAGGAAGATCGCATGCTCAATTCCAGCACTACCAGAAAGAAAGAAAGGAAGAAAGATAGAAAGATGAAAAGAAGGAAGGAAGGAGTTCCAAACTGACTTTGGGGTTAGTGTAACATATTAGTGAAAACTGAATAAGAAGGAGAGAGGATAATTACAGGCCAATTGCATTCACATAAATGTAAAAATCCTAAGCAAACAACTTTCAAATCAAATCAAGTGTTGTATAAAAAAGGAAAATCTAACATGATCAAGTTCCGTTTGTCTTGGAAACACAAAGTTGGTTTCACATTTTAAAAACAAACACTGTAACTATATTAACAGATCAAAATGAGCAATCATCCAAGGATCTTAGTGGATGCAGAAAAAAGCATTTGATAAAATTTAGCATCTATTTATGACTTTTAAAAAAATCCTAGCTAACTAGAAATTGAAGGAAACATCTGTTAATACTACATTGAAACTCTTAACCAATGAAAGAGAGAAAAAAATATATATATATGCAAGAATTGGAATTTGAAAATGACATGTATATAATTCAAAACAGTTAAAATTCTATAAAGGAGGTTATTGGATAGGAAAATCAATATACAAAATTAATTTTTTCCTTTATACTAGCAATTAGTACAGGAAAATAAAAGTTTAAAGATAATACCATGGGCTGGGGATATAGCTCAGTTGGTAGAGTGCTTGCCTCGTAAGCACATGGCCCTGGGTTCAAGCCCCAGCACTCCAAAAATAAAAATAAAAAGATAATACCATATGTGCTGGGTGCAGTAGTGCCCACCTGTAATCCCAGAGACTTTGGAGGCTGAGGCAGGAGGATCACAAGTTCAAGGCCATTCTCAGCAATTAACCAGGTCCTAAGCAACTTAGGGAGACCCTGTCTTAAAATAAAAAATAAAAAGGTCCAGGGATGTTGCTCAGTGGTAAAGTGCCCCTGGGTTCAATCCCCAGTACCAAACAAACAAACAAGCAAACAAAAGCCATCAGAGCCTTAGGTGATGTGCATGAGTCGCTCCTATCTTCTTTCCATTTAAAAAAGTGTTTAATAATTTGCCATCTGAAGCAGATTCTCCAGTCATTTTCAATTATTTGAAATATGATTTTGCTAAGTTGCTGAGACTTGTCTCGAAATTGTGATCCTCCTGCTTCAGCCTCCCAACTGGCTGGGATTACAGTTGTGCGTCACCAATCCTGACCTGAAGTGGATATTTGTTGTTTGCATTTGTCTTTGTGTCCCTCCTTTCTCCATCCATAATTATGAACTGTGGGTATGAGGAGAGAAGAATAGAATAACAAGAACTTTTTCAAACTATTTATTTCATACTTCCTTCCCATGAGATCTCGATATGTATGTGGTAAACTGGCATACATCTGCCAAGAAAGCTTCCTATGACTCCAAACTTCTGTCCTCAAAGTCTCTCTCCATACCTCACCAATTACCTTGGCCTCTTGTCAATGCAGAAGAAACTATCAGCATTGCCAATGTGACTTTCTGTTTGCGGTACTTACCAACGTGCTCCTATTTGGGTTTAGTGAAATGCTGTGGGATGTGGGTTCTGCCCTCAAGGTTTTCATATTTTAATTTACTACACAAAAGAAGTCATCAGTGAAAAGTGCTAGACTTAGTGCCATCAAGTACTATATAATGTGACAGACTTTAGGCCTATGAAATTTGGCCTAAGTAAGTAAATCTAGATTTGCCACTCATTTTCACAATACTGTCTTCTCAGCCTTTGGCAACCAGATGGTTGATGCTGCCAAAAGGACAAATAGGTACTCATATTCTGTTCATGAATATGAACAAAAATTGTAGAAGGGGAGAATAACAGCAATTAGTTTGTGAAATACACTGGAAAATTGCAGGCAAATTAGGGGCAAGTTAACCTAAGAACAAAAACAAGAAAGGCCTTTTGAGGAAGAACCCTTTCCAAAGAGTTGACTAAGCTTTCAGTAAGGATACAGATGTGAGTTCCAAAATTCATGAAGTGGGGAAAGACAAAACAAAAAACCAAGGCGAGAATAGTCTATGTACATTTATGTATAATTCTGTTAAAGGAGGAAATAATATTTATATTTAGCACAAATGTTTTTGGAAAGATACACAAAAGAACTGTTACTAAAAGTTTGGTCTTTGTCCCTGATGCCAATCCAATTATGAGGACACAGTTTTGAGAAAAAGGAAAAAGAAGTTTTATTGCTTTGCTAGCAAAGGAGAAGCACAGGGACTTCTGTCCCAGATGCTGTGATTCTGCCCATCTGAGGCAACAGGAACCTTTTTAAAGAGGTGATTCAAAGGCTACATTCCACATGTTCTCTGTCCAGAGTTGTAATTCACTTGTTAATTTGGGAGACAGTCATTTTTGAGAACTTCCGATGTCATCCGCAAGTCTAAATTACTTTGCTCCTGTGGTGGGTGTGTGCTCAAGGACAGATCTGCCTAGGATGAAGAGAAATGGTAATCCCATTTCCCCTGAGATTGGGGAGGGAAAGAGATTAGAGAGAAGCCTGGAGACAGGAAGAGAAACATGTCCGTTTTAAAAATAAATTGCAAACTGGGCGCTGTGGTGCACACCTGTAATCCCAGCACTGGGGAGGCTGAGGCAGGAGGATTGCAAGTTCAAAACCAGCCTCAGCAATTTAGCAAGGTACTAAGCAACTCAGGGAGACCCTGTCTCTAAATAAAATACAAAATAGGGCTGGGGATGTGGCTCAGTGGTGGAGTGCCCCTGGGTTCAATCCCCAATACCAAATAAATAAATAAAAATAAATTGCAGTGGCAAAGCAGCAAGAGCCATATTTAAAGCATAAAGTCACCACTGTTACAGAACAGTAACACTAGCAGCCCCTGAGAGAGGACTTGTGTGACTGGTGAGCAGAGCAAAAAGTTTTCAGGGCTGGAGAAGTAGCTCAGTGTTGGAGCATTTGCAGAACATGTGGAAGACCCTGGGTTCAATCCCCAGCACTGCAAAAATAAGTAAATAAAGAAAAGCAAAAGGAGTTTTCACTGGATACTAATGTGTGTATTGAATTCTGAGCTGTGTTCGTATGACCTACTTAAAAAGTAAATGAAATTTTTAAAAAGTACTGACTTAGGACTGGGGTTGTGGCTCAGTGGTAGAGCGCTTGCCTGTCATGTGTGAGGCATGGGGTCCAATTCTCAGCACCAACATATAAATAAATGAATAAAATGAAGGTCTACTAATATCTTAAAAAAGAAACAAAAAAAAAAGGGCTGAGAATGAGAGTACTGACCAAAGGTCGATTGGGGAAACTCAATCTTTCTTCTAAAAGGCAATCATGATGTAAAAAAAAGAGCATTGTTTTGGAGTTAAAAAAAAAAAGAAGGGCTGGGGTTGCAGCTCAGTTGTAGAGCACTTGCCTGGCATGTGTAAGGCACTGGGTTTGATTCTCAGCACCACATAAAAACAGATAAATAAAAGAAAGGTATTGTGTACATCTACAATTAAAAAAATATTTAAAAAAAAGAAAAAAGAAAGAAAAAAGAAAGGAAAAGGACCTGGTTTTTAAACCTGATCTGCTATTTACTAGGTCTGTGACCTTGGCCAAGTTTCTTAAGTTAATTGAATCTCAGTTTTGGCATTAATACAATTGATATAACAAAAGCTACTTTGTGATATTTAGACATTATATAAAACTGCCTTAGGCTTACTGAATGGTTGCTATTATTCTGTGGATTTCAATGATCCCTGCTATCCATTACCACTAATTATGAGTTGGGCATTTATTAAAGGGAACATGAGTTATGAATGAGGTCTAACAGAATCCTATACATATCAACTATGATATGTGAGGGCAAACCAATTTTTTTGCAGCAAGGGAATGGGAGGAGTACTGGGATTGAACCCAGGGGCGCTTGACCACTAAGCCACATCCGCAGCCCTATTTTGTGTTTTATTTAGAGACAGGGTCTCACTGAGTTGCTTAGGGCCTTGACCATGGTGAGGCTGGCTCTGAGCTCTGAATCCTCCTGCCTCAGCCTCCCAAGCTGCTGGAATACAGGTGTGTGCCACCTCACCCGGCCAAACCATTTTTAAAAATTGTATTCTGGTGCTTTTTGAGGCTTCTTATGGACTATCCTGAGAGATCAAGCAATCAACGATGGTCACTCCATATGCAATTTCATATTTGTTCTCCCTTCTTGTTTTTTTTCTATTTCCTGTTCCTTGGGACTGCTCTCCCTAATAAAGTAATAGCACATGAGTCTTTTGCCTCCAGCTCTGCTTTCTGGAGCAACCCAAACTGAAACTGGGAACTGCACAATCCCATTGGAGACAGCCTGGGACTATGTAGCAGATGCTACTGGTGCCCTGTCCATGTGTCCTGGACTTTACACGATGACAAATATTTGCATCTCTTGCTCTGCCAGAGGGTTTTGTCACCCTCAACCAGTATTTCCTTCTATTCTGTGGACTGTCCTTTATCTTTCTTTTTAAAATTTATTTTGATTCATTGTACACAAATGGAGTACAGCTCTTGTTTCTCTGGTTGTACACAAAGTAGAGTCACACCATTTGTGTAATCAAACATGTACATAGGGTAATGATGTTTGTTTCATTGTTATTATTCTTACCCCACAACCTGATCCCACCCCTCTTTTTCCTCTATGCAATCCATCCCACCTCCATTCTTGCCTCCCTCCCACCCAGAGATAGAGATTGTGTCCTTTATCTTGATGGTGTATATCAGTCTCCCCTTACTCATGGTTTTGCTTTCCAAAGTTTCAATTACCAGTGCTCAACCATGTGGAAAATTCCAGAAATAAACAATTCTTTAGTTTCACATTGTACCCTGTTATGAATAATGTAGTGAACTCTCATGCCATGGATATGAATCTCCTGCTCTGAATGTGAATCATCTCCTTGTCCAGCATATCACCAATATGTCACTTTCCAACCACTTAGTAGTCCTCTTGGGTTTGGATTAACAATGTGGTATCACAGAGTTTGAGTACAATTAAGTCTCATTTTAGTTCAAAATGATCCAAACTGCAAGAGAAGTGACACAAACAGTTTGAATATGCCAAAGATAAGCCATTAAGTGCTTCCTTGAAGCGAAAGTTGTAAAATTACAGCTAAGCTTCTTCAAAAGAGCTGGATGTGGTAGCACATGCCTATAATCCCAGAGGCTCAGGAGGCTAAGGCAGGAGGATTGTGAGTTCAAAGCCAGCCTCAGCAACTTAGCGAAGCCCTAAGCAACTCAGTGAGACACTATCTCTAAATAAAATACAAAATAGGGCTGGGGATGTGGCTCAGTGGGTCAGTGCCCCTGAGTTCAATCCCTGGTTCCAAAAAAAAAAAAGGGCTGGGAATGTGGCTCACTGGTTAAATGCTTCTGAGTTCAATGCCCAGTAAAAACAAACAAACAAACAAATAAATAAATAAATTTTGCAAGAGAGCATATTCATGTAATTTATTATGTATATTGTTATAAGGTTCTATTTTATTATTGTTGCCAACAAGTTGCTGTCTCTAATTTATAAATTAAACTCTATCATAAGTATGCATGACAGGAAAACATACTATTTATAGGGTTCAGTACTAGTTAATGCTTCAGGCATTCATTGGGGTCTTGGACATATCTATCAAGAAGGGAGAACCTCTGTAGTTTATAATACAAAAGCTTTTAATTTTAATGAAGCCACATTTATCTATTTATTTCACTTTTGCCTTTGGTGTTATAGCTAAGAAATCATTGCCTAGCTCAAGGTCACTAGGATTTACTCCTGTTTTCTTCTGGCAGTTTTAGTTTTCTTACCATTTAGGTATATGATCCATTTCTTTTCTCCTTCTCCTTTGTGGTGCTGGGGATCAAACCCAGGGCCTTGTGCATGCTAAGCAGATGCTCTGCCATGGATATCCCAGTCCTTTATGACCCATTTCTAGTTATAGTTATGTATTGTTGAAGTAGGTGTCTGAAGGGTGTGACTTCATTTTTGTTTTTGCATGTGCTTATTCAGTTATCCTGGCCATAGTTGTTGAAAAAAGATAATACTCCTCCAACTGAATTGTTTTGGCACTCTTTAGAAGAATCAAAATTGACCATAAATATCAGGGTTTATTTACTCTTCAGGTGATTTGAAGTGTACTACAGAATGTATATAGATTGTATGCAGAAACTATATCATTTTACATGAGACTTGAGAGTACATAGATTTTGGTATCTGATGGGGTCCTAGAACAAATCTCCCTTTGATACCAAGGGGTAACTGTTTCTAATTACACAAATTTGAAACTGAGAAGGTTCTGTGTTGCTAGGGATTGAACCTATGGCCTTGTTGCATGCTAAGCAAGTGTTCTATCACTGAGGCACATCCTCAGCCAACCTTTTTTTCTTTTGATTTATACAGTCTTCTTTAAGAAATCTTTTCTGACTCCAAAGCCATAAAATTTTTCCTGTATGATTTTCTAAACATTTTATAGTTTGCCTGTCTCATGATCTATTTGCATCTCTTTGATCTATTCGGAATTTATTTAAGTGCACTGTGAGAGGCAGGAAGCCAAGGTCATACTTTTAAATTGTATTAGTTCTTTTTTAAGATGGGTGCAATGGCACATGCCTGTAATTCCAGCTACTTGGGAGGCTGAGGTAGGAGGAATCACAAGTTCAAAAAGGGGGGTGGGGCTGGGGATATAAAAAAAAAAGTTTATTTTATTTAGTTTGCAGTTTTGGAAGTTCAAAGGTATGGTACTGGCATTGACTCAGTTCTGTTGATAGCTATCTTGCTGGCAGAGTCCTGAGGTGGCACATGGCACCACATGGCAAGAGACAGGAAGCATACCTGTCTATGTCTGTATGTCTGGTCTCCATTCCCTTCTTATAAAGCTACCAGAATTCAATCATCGTGGCTCTTCCATAATGACTCTATCTACTTCTATCACTTTCCAAAGACCTAACCTCTAAATACCATGTTGGACTATGTTTCTACACTCTTAATACTTAATACTGTTTTTATCTTTTATCTCTGTTAGTCTTTTATCTCTGTTAATTGCTCCAATCTGCCAGTTTCCGTTTTTGTAATCATGCTTGCTCAGCAGCTATGGCAGGAACCAGAGCTGCTTGGAGAAAGGGATAGACAATAAGGTTACTTGCATGAGAAAGTCTGACAGAAGCCCAGAAGTCTGTCCTACATAAAGGATACTGAGAACAAAGGGCTGTGCTCAGCCTTTGGCAGTCTGCTGAGCCTGCACCAGTGCTGAATGAACTTACCCTTCTACATCTTCAAGTGCTGCTTGTCTCTTTCCAGTGCCATAATTTTTCCATATTTTCCATTACAATACCATTAACATGACTTGAGGGATTAAACTCCTGCATGAGTTCAGGAGAACAAAACACATTAAAACTTTGGCTGCCCATTATAAATCAAGTTTGCAAACAGGTAGAGATCTGTTTGGATTTCCTATTTTTAATTGTCTTTTTTTCCGCCCCCAACCTTGAATAAGGATTACACCATACCACTTTTCTTACTATAGTTTTTTTTTTTTTTTTTGAACCAGGGATTGAACTCAGGGACACTCGGCCACTGAGTCACATCCCCAGCCCTATTTTGTATTTTATTTAGAGACAGGGTCTCACTGAGTTGCTTAGGGCCTCGCTAAGTTGCTGAGGCTGGCTTTGAACTTGTGATTCTCCTGCCTCAGTCTCCCAAATCGCTTGGATTACAGGCGTGCGCCACCACACCCGGCTTATAGCTTTTTAATAATGTAATCTGGTGAGGCCAATCTCCCCATCTTGCTCTTTTCAGCCTTTTTTTTTTTCTTTCTTTTTTTTTTTTATGAGTAGGAGATTTGTAAATTTATTTATTTTTGGTACTGGGGATTGAACCCAGGGGTTCTTAACCACTGAGCCACATCTCCAGCACCCCCCACTCTTTTTTTACATGTCCAGAATAGGGTCTCATTAAGTTGCTTAGGGCCTTGCTAAGTTGCCAAGGCCAGCCTTGAACCTGTGATCCTCCTGCCTCAGCCTTAGGAGTCACTGAAGTTACAAGCATGGGTCACTACACCCGGCATTCTTTCTAGCTTTTACATATAACTTTTAGATATGGTTTGAAAAGTTCCACAAAAACAAAACTGTTTGGATTTTGATTGGGATTACATTGAAACTATAGATCAATTTGGAAAGAACTGACTTTCTTAAAACAATACTGCATTTTGTCATTGATGAACCATGCTACATCTCTTTATTTCCTTAGATTGGGCCACATTGTTTCAGACTTCCATGAGTATCTTTCACAATGCATTATATGTACATAGTACCCTGGGATACATTTAGATTTTCTCTTTTTTAAAAAATATTTTTTAGTTGTAGATGGACACAATACCTTTATTTTATTTATTTATTTTTATGTGGTGCTGAGGATTGAACCCAGTACCTCACAAGTGCCAGGCAAGCACTCTACCCCTGAGCCACAATACTATCCCCCTAGATTTTCTCTTTATTAGAGCTACTAGTCTTGTGCCTTTTTTAATGGGCATCTACCCATTAGCTTAAGTCTGAAATCAGGAAGTCATCCTTGACTCATTCAACTTTCCCACATGGTATTAGTCTGTTTTTATTTATTTATTTTCTATTACCAATGATACAATGCCAGAGACTAAATTGTGAAGAAGAGATTTATTTTGGCTTATAGTTCTGGTCCAAGACCAAGGGGCTGCATCTGGTGATGGCCTTCTTGCTGGTAGACTCCCAAGGTGGTACAGAACATCACATGTCAAGAAATGGAGCATGAATATGTATGTGTGTGTATGTGTGTCTGCCTCTCTCTCTTTTCTTATAAAGCCAATAGGATTCAATCATGGGGGCTCCACCTGAATGACTTGAATCCTAATCATTTCCCAAAGGCCCCACCTCTAAATACCCTAATTGGATTAAGTTTCCACTGCCTTAATAATTCATAATTGGGATTAAATTTCAACACATGAAATCTTGGTAGGCACCCAAATCATATCCAAACCACAACACCTCCCAATCAAATCCTATTTACTCTCTCTTCAAATATCTCTTCTATCAGTTCTCTATTTTCCTCCTCTTTTCTGTTAATCTAATTCTTCTTCTCCAATTACCTTCTAAATGGCTTTCCCAGATATACATTGTTTTCCACACAGTGTCCAGAATGATCTTAGGAAATTGCAAGTGATCATGTCACTTCTCTGCTTAAACATAAACCAAAAACAAACAAAAAACTTCATTGGCTCCCCTTTGCCCTCAGAACAAAATTCAAACTGTAGAGCCTATGAAAACTGGATCCTGCCTCTCCACAATGTAGCCCCATTGCTTTCCTTTCCAGTACTTCAAAATCAGTTCAGTGCTCTTTGTTCTGCCTAAACCACTTTCCCCTCTGTTATGGTTTTGATATTAAGTGTCCTCCAAAAGCTCATGTGTAAGGCAATGCAAGAAGGTTTAGAGGTGAAATGATTGGATTATGATAGCCTTACCCCAATCAGTAAATTAATCTCCTGATAGGTATTAACAGAGTGGAAAATGTAGGCTGGTAGGGTGTAGCTGGAGGAAGTGGGTCCCTAGGGACATGCCCTTTTTTTTTGTCCTTGATGAGCAGAGCTCTCTCTCTCTTTCTCTCTCTGCTTCCTGGTAATGTCCTGAGCTGCCTTCCTCTGCCACACTCTTCTGCCACAAAGTTCTACCTCACCTCGAGCTCCAAGGAATGGAGTCAGCCGTCTATAGACTGAGATGGTGAGCCCTCAAATAAACTTTTCCTCCTCTAATTGCTCTTGTCAGATCTTTTGGTTCCTGCAGGGAAAAAGCTGACTAAAATATCCTCTTAGCTAAGGAGTTTGCCTAGCCAACTCCTCATTTCTCGTTTTAGCTTTGGTATCTCGAAAATCCCTTCTGACCCTCCAATTAGGTTACTTAATACCCTGTTGAAAGCTCCATAATATCCTGCACTTCTTCACAAACTCAGTGCATTTTTAAACACTTATATAATGCTGGTCTTCAGGAAGCTGGAGCTATGTCTGTCTTGCTTTAGGATCTTAATATTTGGCAAATGATCAACTCACTAAAAGAATGAAAGAATGAGTGATGACTGACTGAATTTAGGAAATGATAGGGGAGTATAAAGCAAAGCACCAGTTCTCAGACATCCAAAGACATTCTCTCTTGGGAGGAGGATTAGAAAACATGGGAAACATTGTATTTGAGGGGAAACATTGTATTTGAGGGCATCAACAGTGTTTCTTTTATTATTCTCTTGCTTGGGTTTCTGCTTACAAGAACAAGACTCAGGATTTTGGTATACTATATTCAAAACATACCAGTAAAATACAGGAGAAAGATATTCTGTGTCTCCATTTTTCAGATGAAGAAGTTGAGATTCAGAGATTAAAACTACTCTGTATGGTCCAAAGGCAGTTTGGGTGACCACTGAATCATGGCAATGCCACGTTTACATCATGTTTGATATTGAGGTTTGGCCGTTATTCCAAAACTGTTTTTATAATCAACTAAGGTCTATGATTAGGTAGCCTGATGAGGAAAAATGAATCATTCCAAATTCTAAAAATGTCTCCAATGGATGTTAGCATAACGTAGCAATCATTCCTTCCTAAGGCAACCATGTTCTTCAAATAGAGATTTAGCCTCATACAAAACAGATTATAATTAAGGGTGAACTAAATTATGAAAACTAAACACAGAGCACTTTTATGTACCAGATTTCCAAGTTACCCATCCCATGAAAATGCAAGTTTCCTCCTTTTTGCAGTGCTGGGGATCAACCTCAGGGTCTCACATGTTAAAAAAGCTACACCCGCAGCCTGCCACAGCTTTTGTAACATAGCTTCTCAGCAATGTCTTGAATTTTCCTTCAAACATTATGTTCTCATTGTGTGACTAACACTGACAAAATTGTCTGTGACAAGGGTTCTCCCTAACTGCATGACCATCCTGTCACCATTTCCCTTAACTGCAGGGTGGTTCTAAGCAATCTTTCCAAGACACTCCCAAATGTGTCTGGGAGTGACCTCACAATAGTCAAAATAAGAGAGTTGAGCAAACTTTTTGGGTTTGAACTAGGCTGATTTCATTTTCTGCTTCAATCACAATCATCTACTTGTTAAGACTTTTGGTCATTTTAAGCAAAAATTGATGGAATTTATCAAAATGTTTATGCAATGTAGCCTATTTCTATGGCAACTGGAAGTAAATAACTGAAAGGACATTTTTAAAGTAGAAGAATCATAAATATGTGACTAAGAAAAGTTTCTATTTAAATTGTACCTCCCATCT